>PVIC010050586.1:0-12762 GCA_004025085.1 Thryonomys swinderianus
TGTGATTGTGAACTGTATATAAAATGTACCAATAAGAAATTCAATTTAAAAAAGACTGTAATCAAAGATCTAGTTTTTAAATAAAAAAGAGAGAAACTCACTAAAGAAATTACGTCAGCAGATATAAAGTTCCAAATGTGGTCAATTGCTCTGGAGATGACTGCATTAATGGAAATGCAATTAGATCTGAAGATGTTGGTGCCGCAGCATTCTGGGCAGAGGGAATAGTGTAGACAAAGGTTCAATAGCAGCACAGTGAAGATAGCCTTATGAAGCGTGGAAGATGACCCATTGGTTGTATAAACAACCACAGTTGACTATGAGAGCCAGTGCACCTTGTTAAAGGGTGCTATGTTTCATGGAAGAGCAGGAAAATTAGATGTTCATTCTAAAACGAGTGCACAGAAGGCAATACAGGGAAGAAAGAGGTAGAAGGGTGCATGTTGGGTGCATATGAGCATGAATGGACAGTTTTCATAGTGACTTCCATCTGAGAGGTGCAATCAAATAAGGTAACAGTAGGTTAAAAAAACAACATCCAGCTATTAGGAAAAGTGTTTTTTTTTCCTCTTTGCTGAATACACTCAGATGTATCAATTGGAGGACTAAGGAAATATTGCATTTCTCTCTTCTAAATGTTTCCTTCAGAGCAAAGAATTTATGTAGCTCCTGAAAAGCACTTTCTGTGGAGGAACATAGGAACCTCCTGACTATTCTTATAGCTACTTCGTGGCCCCACCACAGTTGTTATTTTGCTGTTTTACCTGGCTTCATGTAGGAGTTCTAATTGCTCTTTATGATATAGAACTAAGCCCTGAAATTGAACTCTGGGCATAGACATCTGGCCCACATTCTTAAAACAGCCCATATGCTTAAAAATAAAAATATAAATTTTTGCATGATTTATCAGATAGGGTTATAAGACCCACTCAATGGGTGACCGGATGTGAACTCTTCAATGATATCCTCCCTAAATGCAAAATATATGTTTCCAAGTGCATCTAGCCCTATGTATATTTTCTTTACTGCCACAGTTCTTTATGCACAGTGCAGTAATTTGTTGACAGTACAAGGCAAATCCATGATAAAACCAGAGAATTTCTCCAAAGTAAATATTTGGTGCTACAAAATAGGGGCTTTTTGCACATTAATCCAATAATAAAATATGGTCTGCTGGAGGAACATGGAAAATTTGTTAATTTCCTAAATTGCTGTAGGTCACAGAAGTTTCTAATTGACTTGAAAAATATTTTCTTTATGGAGAGGCAGTATTCCCCATCAGAAGGCCAAGCTTCTTAATGCTTCGGGCAGCTGCAGGGGTCTTCAGAGGCCATGCACTGATGGGTCGGGGAGGAAAGGGGGACTCAGCTCTCTCCGATCAATGCCCCAGCCTCTGAAGACAGTACTGGGGATAGAACACAATATGAGCAGGATATGAGAAGTTAAAACTACCCAGGAAACGTATGAGATCCTGGAACAACAGGTGGCCTTTCCAGGTCAGCAAAGATTACTTTTTCTATCCATACTTACACTGCAGTATTGAGAGACCCTGACTTTGCCCTGGAAGCTCCTCGGGGATCAGAGATTTGAAAGGCAAGGGGCGGATGGCTGTGGGGGCTCAGGGAAGTGTGATGATAAGTGCATGGGCACTAATAATTGCAAAGCCCCTAAAAGTTTTCCTTGGAGGGTTCTGGGGTAAAGGATGTGCCTGCATACTGTGCTTTCTCTGCCATGGTGGCCTGGAGGAAGGGATGTGTCATAAGGTCAGGAGTGAGAAAGGGCAATGATTTGAGTTAAGAAGCTTTTGAGTTTAGAGCAAGGATTTGTTAAGAGACGAAATAAAACACAGAACTTGAAAATCAGTGACAGGATACAGCTTATACGTATAACTCTTAGTTGTTGCATAGAGGAAAGAGGATTAGAAATATTAAATAATATTTTGTGCATCCTTACTATGTACCAGGCACTATGCCCGTTGCTTTTCATAGATTCTTTCAATTAATATTTCACATAAGACTATGAAGTCAATTGTGCTACTGTGAAAAAACTGAGCCCAGGAGAGGTTAAGCAACTCTCAGTCATCACAGCTTGATAAGTAGGTGGAAAATCCGAACCGGAGCCATGTAGATGTAGAGCTTTTTGCTTTAACTGAAACGTTACACTCTCCCTTGTATTGGTGTCCAATTATTAGAGAAAACTGATGGGGAAGTAAGTTGTGTGGATTTCTCTACCAAAAGTTTTTAAAAGTAGGTAATATGAAAATGAAATTAACACTCAGCAGCAGGGAATCTATGACCCATGGAGAGAGTGCCTACACATCGGCCAAGTGGATGGAAAACCTTTGTGATTTTACCATATTATGTTCTATAACCAACCACAGGATTCACAAGGGCAGCACGAAGACTACCTAATAAAGAAGGACAATGCCAAGAGGGTCACTTAGAATGCCTGGAGGATATATTTAGGTCAGATCTCACTCTTGTTAATGGCATGCACTTCCTTATGTCTTCTAACTTCCTGCTTAGCTCTACAAGGTGCCACTTCAGTGAGCATCTCGGTGGGACAATCCATTAACCGGCCCGATTGGCCTCATGTCGACAAAGGCAAAACAACCTTTGGCTTTCTCGAAAGCTCTGGGAGGCTAAGAGCTCAGATCTGAAATACAGACAAACACAACTAGGCTTGTTTATCTCTTATGGGAGATTTGAGTTGCCTTTTTCCTTTCTGAGCTTATTTTTTTCAGAGAGAATTTTTAGTTTTCTCTCAGATCTATGCATCAGAAGAGAATTAACTGCAAGAAAAATTAAGGTTCACAGTACCAGACCAGATGCCACACCTTGTAAATAAATAATAATAAAAAACAAACATATGATGTGACCAGCTGCGGTGTATAAACTCAGGCTTTTATACCACACTGTTGCATTCTGTATATCCTCATTTGGCTCTAACATCTGTTCATTCAGGCCGTTCCTCCCATATATTAGTTATAATTACATACACAGGAGATTGTTTATGAGGCTGAGAAAATGACCCAATAGCAGCATGGCTTGGTGGGTCACTTGCTTTCCCGGTTAAAGGAAGGGGCAGGCCCCTTGAAGGACCAGACTTCTGTTAAGTTCTCTAGAGTGCAAGATCGAGCTCAGACTCCTGTGTTATACTCCTGAATGGGGAAATGTTCTTTTATTTCTTTCGTTCTTCATTCTCCAAAGCAACATGACATCTCTGGAGTTCCCACCTTGCCTGAAAAATTTCTTTTGCATATTCTGTTGAAATGTTACTGAGGTCCATGCTCTTCCCAGCCCACCAGGTTACGGAGGATCTTCCTCCCTTTAATCTGAACTTCCTTTGAATCTCCTATCTGTGATGCATACTGAGTACTTCCTCTTTTTTCCTTGAATTTTGTTTACCCTTTTAAGTCATTACTTAGTGATAGATTCCAGGAAATAGAAAACAGCAAGTCATATGTCACTTGATCAACTTATTATAGCTCCTATGAATATTGCTTAGAAAGAATCTTTGAAGCCAAGAGCCTAGAAGTCTTCAAGTTCAAGAGGAAACTGGGAAAATTAGTAATGTAATGAGACTCTGTCTCAAAATTTAAAAACAAGGATGAGTATGTAGGTCAGTTTACAAGCCCTGGGTTCAATCAACAGTATAGCAAAACAAACAAACAAATAAGATTTCACTGAATAAAAATTGCAGTGTAGTCTGGTCTGGTACACAATGGACTTTCAAAAAATAAAAATAAAAAGACATTGATAAATATTAGTTTATGGCTTAGTGTAGCCCAAGAGTATGTCATTTTTCATGTTCCTGGCTGCCAAAGATAAATTGTACAGAATATTTCCCTACTTTGAAGGAGCACATGATTTGCACTTGGAAGTCTTTACCTACCTTATTGTTTTTCTTTTATTTTACCTGCCTAATCTCTGCAGAGATTTGAATTTACACTACCTGCAATGGAACTGTAGGGTTTTTTGAAATATATTTTTTATTATAACCATCTTCTTTCCACACTAACTTGTGTCACCAGCCCTCTTACTGAGAACAGTTAGAAGAACTAGATAAATATTTTACAAATCCATCTAAAGACCCTGGGAGCTAATGAAACAATCAGATTTTTAAGAACATGGACAAAGAGAAAAGGGAAATTAAATCTGAAAATCTGCAACACTTGCCTATTTGAGCTGCTTATTGATTCATAAATAACAAGTCACAAAGCTAACTAAAATAGATTCTCTTTATTAGTGAGTTTCATAGCTGTGGCTTCATAATTAATGGATGAAAATATTTAGCAAAAATATTCCACTTGTGTGAACATATAAGAATTTTTTGGTTATTGTCTAAAACATACAGGATAACACTAACTTAAGCAATATATATGTTGCATGAAGTATTATGTGTAATCTAAAGATAATTTCAAGTACAAGAAAGATATACATAAACAACATGCAAATACTATATGATTTTATGTAACAGGTTTTAGTATCCAAGCTTGTGGCATCCACAAAGGAGATGGGACTGGGATAAATATTCCACAGATAAAGAGGACAGTAGTAGAAAATGTCAACTATAAGGAAAGTCAAAAATAACACTAAAAACTCCTAGGTTTAGTAACTCAATTTAATAGCATAGCAAGTATAAAATCAGCACACAAAAATTAGTAATGTTTCTGTATACTAGTAATGAACACACCAAAAAGGTTAGAACAATACTATTCATAATAGTGTTGAGAAAATTTAAATATTTAGTGATTTTTCACCAAGGAAGTGAAAACCTCCACAACAAAAACCACAGTACTCTGAAAAGATGCTCAAAGAGGACATCTAAAAATGCAGAGACATCTCCTATACCTGGACAGGGAGAATAAATATAATCAGATTGTCATACTTTCAAAAAGAATACACAGCTTCAACACAATCCCTATTGAAATGTCTCCAGCACTGCACACAGAACTAAAGAAAATATTCCTTAAATTCACACAGAACCAGAAATGACCCAGAAGAACAAAAATGACCTCAGGCAACAAGAATAAACCAGAAGGCACTACAATGCTGGACTTCAAGGTACATTACTAAACTAGAGTGGTGAAAATAGCATGGTAATGGTGCAAACCTGGACATGTGGGTCAATGAAACAGAATAGAGGATGCAGAAACAACCCAAGGCACTTGAACAATCTGGTCTTTGTTAAAAAAAAAAAAAGAAAGAAAGAAAAAAAAAAGGACAAAAACTTATGTTGGAGGAAAGAGATCCTCTTTAATAAGTAGTTCTGGGAAACTTACCTATCCACATGCAGAACATTAGATCTAGATCCATACATCTTACTATATACTAATCTAAAATAAAAATGGATCAAATATCTAAGTGTTAAAACATTTCTCTTCTGCTGAAAGATAAAATAGGTAAAACTTGACTGTAGAACAGAACATGAGTGGCACAAGAAAGTGGCACAATGAACAAATGAGATCATATTACAATAAATAAACTGCACAGAAATGAAACAACCAACACAGTGAAGAGATAATCTACCGAATGGGTGAAAAAAAAATCTCTCTGCCCATACTGAGTATGGTTGGCTAAGCGCAGGACTGGCCTGGCTTCCCCCCAGCACCTGGTCCCTGAGTTCCCACAGGGCTAATGCGGGAAGAGGGCCCCCACAAAGAATCCATCTTTTTGTTAGTGCACACTGATGCTTGGGCCCTGACCTCTTACTGGAGTGGCACGTGGGGAGGAACCCCCAGAGACTCCATTTACTTGTCTGCACACACAGAATAAGTGCTGTGACTTGGGCAGAGCCCTCTGGAGGGTGACTGCCCTATCTGACATAACAAAAAAACATTCAATAGAAGAATGAAGAAATCCTGTTGTCTATAGCCATTGGTGATTTTGTGGAGTCAGTCCCACCTGCAGGATGCTGGACTCTTGCAGAGTTCAAGCCCGCAGGAGTTCATTGAGCTCAACTCAGGCATTATAACCAGAACCTAGACAGGAGACAAGGCTGTCTCCCTGTGACTAGTCAACTCCAATCTGCATGCTATTGCCCATACTATTTACAGAAGACAGTGAGTGGATCCATGTGAAGAAAGGCTCTATTGGTAGTGTTTTTAGTTTTTTTCTTTCTTTTTTCTTGTCTTTCTTTCATTCTTCATTACTTTCTTGTTGCCAAGTCTCTCCAATTTCAGGTTTTGTTTTTTTTTTTACTCTCCACTGCTTTTATTTTTATAGGAGAGGGAAAATGCTCTCCTATTAGCCTGTTGGTACTGGGTACCCTTATTTTCTTTTATTTCTTCATCCTCTCTTGTCCTCTGGCCAGTATCAATTCCTAGAAGTTAATGCGTTTTGGTGTTCCTTACTCTCTCTTTCTTCTGTACTACTATAGGAGGGTAAAAATAGTTGCTAGTGGTCCTAGAACTTGATAAAGTGCTATTGCTAGTCTGATTTGTTTTGCATTTGTCCCTTCTGTCTCTTTTGTTCTCTAGCTCATATCAGTTTTTCAGTGTTTGTGTGATCTTTGTATATCCTCTAACCCCATTTCTAATCTCTCCTACTCCTTCTATCCCTCTATCCACTCAATTCTTGGGGACCCTTTATTCCCAAAGGGTGATGCTGCTATATTGAAGGACTTGTATGTTGTAAACATATTTCAGATCAGTTCTAAATGTTGGCTTATGGTTACAGATCTAATTCATGAAGTTAAAGGTATAAGAATAGTAATTACCAAAGCATGTCATTTCCTGTGCTGTTTGACACTATTGATGATACTGATTTTATTGTGTTGAGTAAGGTAATGCAATTGTTCTGTTTAAGTACCTTCTAGTGTGTGCCAGAACTGAAACCACTTAAGGGCAAATACAGATCCAAGGAGGACAACTGAGGAAGTAGCCATTTCCTAAAGGTTCCAGATATTAAGAAAGAGACTTGCATTATACATTGCACAGACAGCAGGCCAGGAATTAAATGAAAAATATGACCACCAACAACAACAAAGAAATGAGAAAAAAAAAACCCTCAAAAATCCAGACACAAAGATCATCACCACAGGTGAATTCAGAGAAAATGGGAATACAACAAAGTGAAGCTCAAAAACCAGAACACCGAGCAGGTATCAAAAGAGGATCTAGTAAAATGGAAATAAAAAATAATTTCTCACAGAAAATCACACATAGTGGCAAAGTGGAAGATATGATTAATAACACTAAAGAAGAGATCAAGAACGTGATAGAATTTCAGATTATAAAAGTAATGGAATCTGTTAAACAACTTGAAACAGATTTCCAGGAGATGAAAAACTCCAATGAAAGTTTACAAAATAGGATGAATGAATGTAAAGACCAAATATCAGACATAGAAGATAAGATTGCAGGCAGTAAACAGCAAAACAGAAAAATACTGTTCACAGATGTAACGGCAGAAAATGTCACAGGAAAAGGGAAAGAATTTGTCATACAGACAAATGAGTCATATATGACTCCAAGTGGCCAAGATATAAAAAAACTAAACCTGGGGTATAACAATCAAGATTCCAGAAACTCAGCAGAAGAACAATATACTGAAAGCAGTCAGAGAAAGAAACAAATCACGAACAAAGAAATGTCCTTCAAACATACAGAAGACTTCTCAAAACAAACACTTAAGTCAAGAAGATCCTGAAGTATTTTAAGCCCAACAAGAAAACAACCTCCAACTTTGATGTACTCTGCAAAACTATCCTTCAAAGTCAACAGAGAAATAATATACTTCCACGTCAAAGAACATCTAAGAAACTTTACAAATACAAATACAAATACAAAACCTCTACTCCAAAACATTCTAAGCAATATCCTAGAAGAAGACAATGCTGTAAAAATCCCATGAAACCTTGGAGAGTGAACTCACTGGGCAAGGTAAGAAACTGTGAATGGAAAGGGGAAAAGCAAAGAATATAACACCAAAAACAGAAAAACATCATGACAAGGCTAAATCAATATATAACAGTTACAAGCATTTATGTCAGTAGCTTCAATGCACCAGTTAAGTGATACAGTAGCAGAGTGGATTAAGAAGCAATATCCAACAATATGTTATATATAAGAAACACACCTAATTCAGAAATAAGTCCATAGACTGAAAGTAAAAGGATGGAAAACAATTCTCCATGTGACAGGAAACAAACAAACAAACAAACAAACAAAAAGTGGCTGTCTTATTTGCAGACAAAGTATTTCAAACCAAAAGTAATTAAGAAAGACAAAGAGCACTACATCCTCATTCAGGAAACAATTTAAGAGGAAAAGATGACAATCATAAATATTTATGCATCAAATTCTAGTGCACTCAACTGTATAAAACAAATATTAATGGACATGAAAAGCCAGATAAGCACTAATACAATAGTAATAGGGAGCCTCATAACCCACTGTCACAAATACACAGATCAACTGGACAAAAAGTCAATAATGAAATACTTGAACTAAACCCAATTTTTGAACAAATAGACTTTATATATATCTACAGAGTATTTCACTTCACAAAGTCAGAATATACATCCTTCTCAGGTGTTTATGGGTCATTCTCCAAATTAGACCACATGCTAGTTCATAGAGCATGTTTAGGTAAAAGCAAAATATTTGAAGTTATCCCCTGTATACTGTCAGACCACAGTGCTCTGAAATTGGAGATTAGTAGCAAAAGAAATTCCAAGATCCTCACAAACACATAGAAATTGAACAACATTCTCCTAAGCAATCAGTGGGTCACAGAAAAAATGAAAGAAGAAAACAGTTTATACAATTGAATGATAATGCCAGTACAACATACAGGAATCTGTGGGACACAATGAAAGCAGTTCTAGGAGGAAAATTCATAGAAATGAATGTCCATTCTAGGAAAGCAGAGTGAGCTCAAACAACTTAATGCTGAACCTCAAGCTACTAGAAAAAGAGGAGCAAGATAAATACAAAGCTTGTACAGATGAGGAAATTACAAGGATTAGAACAGAAATTAATGCAATGGA
This sequence comes from Thryonomys swinderianus, assembly GCA_004025085.1. NCBI lineage: Eukaryota > Metazoa > Chordata > Mammalia > Rodentia > Thryonomyidae > Thryonomys > Thryonomys swinderianus. The sequence goes on from PVIC010050586.1 coordinate 8,995, forward strand.
AACTAAGAGAATGATACAAAAATACCAATGAATCAAAGAATTGTTTTTGAGAGAATAAATAAAACTGACAAACCCTTAGCAAATCTTATCAAAAAAGGAAGGAAAAGACTCGCATCCATGCAATCAGCAACGAAAAGGGGGAAATCACTATAGATCAGCAGAAATGCAAAGGATAGTAAACACCTACTTTGAGAACTTGTGCTTCAACAAGATGGAAAATACAGAAGAAATGGATAGATTCTTAGTCACATATGAACTTCCAAAGTTGAAGAAAGAAGATATAAAAATACTATAAGGAAATTAATCAAGAATTTTCTCAAATGTAAGAAATAAACACATTCAAGGTCTTAAAACATTAACAGTGTAAGCACATACAAAATTTTGAAAAATTAAAACAACATACTTAAGCACAATGTGTTAAAACTGCTGCAAAAATGAAACAAAAATTAGTAAGTGGTTCCCTAAAGAAATGGGTGTGAGAATAAAAAAGATATATTACCAGCAAAGAAGTGATACAAAGACTGACAGCAAATTTTCAACAAATGTAGTCAAGTCAGAATACAAAGAAAGACATTTTTAGAGTGCTAAAAAAAAACAACTGCCAACTTATAATTCCATATCAAATAAAAATAACCCTCAACAATGAAGGTAGAAAAATGTCAGTTCCAACCTAAAACAATCTGAAATAATTTGTTAGAAACAGATCTAGTCTAAAAAAATATAAGGACATGGTAGTCTCAGTGTTGGGGAGAATGGTAACTTCTCTAGTCAAGTAAGCACATAAAAGTGAAAAAGTATGAAAAACAAAACAAGTCAGTAAGTCTAAATATCATTTACATGATCAACTTGCAGGATTTAACAGGAAGAGTTGGCTGTCTTCATCACCTTCCTGTTGCTGAGACACAATATTCAACACTCAGTTTAAAGGACGAGAGGTTTATTTTGGCTCATAGTTTCAGAAGTTTCGACCATGGTGGTCTTGCTCCACGGCAAAACGGCATGATGGAAGGGTCTCCCCAAAGGGAGGACACCACTGGAAAGTTTCTCTTGTCATGGTGGGAGGGAAGCAGAGTGAGAGGGAAAGAAGGAGCATGGAGGTTGGAAGCGGGGGATGAGGCTAGTGCTGTGTAGCATCCTTCTAGACCACAGTTCCTGCTTCAGCCAAAACCCACTCCCCAACAGTGTATTAAGCTCTGAATTCATCCGTGGGTTCATCCCTCTCGTGCACACCAACCTGTGATCCAGTCACCTTCCAGCAGCCCCACTTCTCAACACATGAGGCTTTGGGGTGACATTCTAGATCTAAACCATAGCAATAGCCATTATATAAATTACAAGATGAAAAAATACAATTAAAGTTTTCTAAGATCTTTGCATTAAGAAGACATTGGTGTGGCAAAACAAATACATCTTGACCTCATAGAGTCAGTGAAACAAATGAGACACAGAAAAGTGAAATATTTCCTGATTTCTGTTATATAAGAAATCCAATTATAAATAAAGAGTAAAATAGGGCCGGAGCATTAGCTCAGTGGTTCCGGCACCTGCCTCGCAAGTGCAAGGTCCTGAGTTCGATCCCCAGTAACTACATACAATGCTGAGCTTGGACACTCACGCCCACCAGCAATCAATACCACACACCACAGTGCCGGGCGTGGTGGCTCACGCCTGTCATCCCAGCACTCAGGAGGCAGAGGCAGGAGGATTGCTGACTTCGAGGCTTGCCTGGGCTACACAGTGAGCTTAGGGCCAGCCTGAACTACAAAGCAAGGCCCTGTCTCAAAAAAAAAAAAATAAATACAAATTAAAAAAAGAGTAAAAAGGTAGGCTTTTTTGAAATAAAGAAGATTGGGGAAGGGAATTGGGCAAGGGGGGAAGATATTGAAAATTATCAATATATGTTACATGTATGTACCATTTCTCATCCAAAAGTACAGATGCCATGTATTGTACACATGTGCCAATATACAAAAAGAAAACATTGGTGAAAATATTAACTGTTATTGTATTCTAGAAAATCAAGAATTCATATTGTAATATCTTGTTTAACTTTTATACGAACAGTAAATTATAAAGGAAAATTAATGGGATAAAAATAAAATAATCCAAGATAATATATATATCTAAGAAGAGGAAGAAGAAGAAAGAGATGAAGTAGAAGAAGGAGGAGGAAGAGGAGAAAAAGAAGGAGAAGAAGAAGAGGAGGAGGAGAAAGAGCCAAGGAGGAAGGGAGGGGAAAGTGGAAGTGAAAGAAGATGGAACCTGCAGAACAGATTGGAAACAAAAATTAGGACGGTAGCTATAAACACTATACTAGTAATAACACTGATTTACTCACACTGAATGTCCCTATTAAAAAGCAGAAATTCAGAGCTGGAGTAAAAACTTGTTCACTGGAATCACACAGATGCACTTAATTCTCCTAAGGCTATCCACTAGAAAAGCTTGTCTGAGCTTTGGATTCAGGATCTTCATTAGGGGTCAGTTGTGTGGTTTTGTAGTACATCGTATGACTAGTTTCAGCTATTTGGTCATACTCTAGAACCCTAATCCAGAAAGAAGTACTCACCCCAAATTGCACCTAGAAGCTTATTCTGAGTTTCGCTTGCACTTTACCAGGTACATTCTCCTTGTGTGCATTTCGGTTGCTGTCCTGTTGTGGTAACAAAATCACAAGCATGAATGTCCAGCTCTTCTGAGTACCATGAATCTTTGTAGTGAGTCAGCGAGTCTAAGGACCCACTGGCATAGGGGACTCACCAAATTGCTGCATAAAAAGAAAAGGGTAAGAATTTGTTTTAAATATTTAAAAATTAAGCTGATATACTGAAAGAGTTAAGCAGAATCAGCCTTTTAATAGAAAAATGCAACTAAGTTGCAATGTAGAATATATGAGTCACTGTGCATCATCTAATATAGCTTGGATAATAAAAAACGCCACTTAAAGAAAAGCAGCTGCCCCTCACACAACATAAACTCTAGGCCTATATTCTTTCATAGCTGAATTTTAACAATAAGTGAAGAAATAAATTATTCCCAAAACAGGAAATGAGGAAATATCTTGGAGTCATAATGATAAAGTACAAAAAGATATTTGAGAAATTTTGCAGATGAATTTCTTTTACACACATAGATGACAAAATCATAAAAATGTTAATAAGCTCAAATCAATGAAATATATACATGTTGACATATTTACATCAAAGTAGCATAATCTTTTACAGGAATGCAAGCTGGATTTGCCATTAAATAAATGAAGTAATGGAAATATAATTTGTGATTGAAAGAATAAAAGGAAAACCAGGGGCTGGAGATTTAGCTCAGTGGTTCCAGCTCCTGCCTAGCAAGTGCAAGGTCCCTGGTTCGATTCCCAGTAACCACATACAACAATACCAGGTATGGTGCTCATGCTAACTGGCAATTACTACCACATACCACAGAACTGGGCATGGTGGCTCATGCCTGTAATCCCAGCACTTGGGAGGCAGAGGCAAGAGGATTCCTGAGTTTGAGGCTTGCCTTAGCCACATAGTGAGCTCAGGGCCAGCCTAAACTACAAAGCGAGAACCTGTCTCAAAAAAAAAAAAAAAAAAGGGAAACCATGCAGTTTCAATAGAAATCAGGGGAATGGGAAAAAATGAGAATTAAGTCATATCATGTACTGGTACAAATTCTCAATGTCAACTGTGATCATAACATATATAAAAATGTACCAATAAAATCATTTTAAAATGCCTTTTTTTTTTTTTTTAGACAGGGTCTTGCCTT
>PVIC010050587.1:0-12769 GCA_004025085.1 Thryonomys swinderianus
CCTTCCTTCCCTTCTCTTTATGATTTCTGCTGTAGCATATGCTAGTACATGTCTCCGGGACACACTAAACACTGGTCGCGGGAATCGGCACAGCGCGAACCACACCCTCCCGCTTTCGCGTCCCTTCCTCTTCTCCCGGGTCCCTCCCTCCCGTCCCTTCCAGCCTCCACACAACCCATGCTCCCTGGTTCCTCTCTTCCACCTTTTATTTTTCCCTTTACATCGTTTAAACTTTGGGTTTCTCATGTCAAAGAACCCCTGTGACATCAAACCTTTTATGTCTGGTTTATTTCACTTTAGCATTACGGTTTCTCTTGCTTTTTAGATTGCTCTTTTATTTCTGCTGTTTCCTTTCTGAAGCAGCCCTCTCTGAAGGTTTCATCTCTGTGCTGTCATTCTCCCCATCCCTTCTTCCACAATCTGTTCTTTTCATTTTTCCCCACCTCTTTTCTCCTCTTTCCTCTTTCCCCTTCCCATCTCTGGGCGGCTTGGGTCCGCACTCTGCCCTCCTGTTAGAAACCTGTGCTTCAGGAGTTCTGCCATTCCCATGGGAATATGCCAGGCAAGAGGGGGAAACTCGCCAAATGGCAGAAGAGAGCCCAAGCGAGGCCGGTGACCTTCTCTCCCGTCACACGCCACGTCCTCCTGGCCTCTTCCGGTCAGTGCAAGGGAGCACCCCTCGGCTGAGCCCTGGAGCCCCACAGCCCGTGCTGGGCCGCTTTCGCCTCCTCCCCTGCAGGCCTGGGGAGAGAAGGCGTTTCTGTCATCTGGCCAAGTACCGCGGAGGGTGTATTTATGGTCAGAGGTAAAGTCAAGAGGATCTGGGCATCGTGTTCCAGCAACTCTATCTTATGTTCCCAAAAGTTGAAAACCAGCCCTATCTACAATCTTTTAAACCAAGTATCAGAATGGGTGTCTTTCATTCTAAAAATGGAAGACAAAGAAACAAACAAGAATGTTCTTTCTGAGGAAAACCGAGTCACTAATTTTAGTCCGGGCCTCTGAATTGGTAGGAATTTCCCAGTTGGTTCTTATTACATTTCCTGCTGATTGCCCATTGCCCCCCGCAGAAAGGATGCAGGTTTCACTATTCTAGACGTTGGTCGAATGCCCATCATATGTATTCATTTTGCATAGCACTGAGAAGTGCAGGGGGAGATGTGAGACTAAACACAAACAATCAAGCATTCCTAAAGTAACAAAAATAAGGGTAATCTGCGTGATGTCAAAACAAGAGCAGGCTGAAAGTTTCTATATGTGATAAATGTGGGAAGCTGCCGTCCCAGGATGGTAGTCACAATGATTGGAGACTACACAGCTGTCTATTTTGCTCACTCATATAACTTGGCCCTGGATTTGGTGACAAATAGCTATTGATTATTTGCAAAATCTACTTCATCTTCAAGGACAGAAAATTCATTACAACTGCTGTGATATGGAAGAATGTACCATACAGTTCATGCCACAGCATTGAAAAGGACAGCATGGCAAACAGGGTCAGAATCCAAAAGTGACTACTTCAGAAGAGAAGAACACCCCTGTGAGATACATTTTAGGAGACTTGTTTGAAAACAGTTTTGTTATTTTATAATTATGCTGTGAACAAAGGGTTCCTGTAATAGACAATTCAAATTTTTCTGAGGTCTGCATTCACAAAACGTTTTAAAGAATAATGGAAAGCAGAAGAAGAACCATTATCAAAGCAGTAATTAAAATGAAGGAAGGGAGATCATACACCTGGAACTCCTGTGAAAGACTATGGAGAATGCAAGACATCAAGTGAGTAAAATTGGAGGATCTGGAACACAAAGAATTAGAATGTCAAGAGTTGCTTAATTAAATAGTGTTGTTAAATTAAGCAACTGTTTGAAATAGTAGCCATAAGAATATTGGATAATGTATTAAAGTCCTCTTATGGATGGCACAAAAGTTTTCTAGTTAATTTTTATTTGGTCTGTGACCTAATTCTTGATAAGAGTCTTATGAAATAATGTTAGAAACACTGCATAGCACATCAGGATACATTTTCTGTATGTTAAAATGTCACATGTCCAACTCATAAACCATAGGTCCTTTACACTACTGGATTTCCAAGGACCCAGAGAAGGTAGTGACCAAGAAACTCTGGCTTTTTTCCAGGAGAAAAAGCAGAGAAGCTTTCTAGATAGCTGGTGATGCTAATTTTATGTAGTTACTTGTCTAGAATATATTCCCAGGTGATAAAGATTAATAAACATTTAGGACAAATATGATTAAAAATAAGCAATATATTTACTTCTTTAAATGTGATCTAGAAGTTAAGAAAGTTGAAATCTGCTGACTGTCTTTAACTGGATCTTTGTTTCCTAATCAAACATTCCACATCTGTCCTTTTCTTCAGACAATCAAATAGGAAGCCTATTGAAGCTATTCCTTTAATATAAGAAAATGAGAAGATAACTTTGAGCTCATCATTAATTTCAAACAACTAATGGCCTGAATCAACTCAAGCATAGGTTCTATTTTATCAAGCATCTATTACATGCAGAACACTGCAGAAAAAAATGAGCTATTTGATTCTGAACTGTTGTCTACACCACTTAGCATTCCTACCAACTGTGACAGAGAGTTCTTGTTCCATATTCTCATAAGCCTTTGGTCTTGTCAGCATTTTGGATTTTGGTGAGACTCATGGTCATCTAGATTTTCTATCTAGGTTATGTTTTAGTAGTTTTAAAGTTTTGAATCTTGCATTTGTAGCTGTGACTTATTTTGAGTTAATTCTTGTGAAAGATGGATATGAATCTAGGTCTACACTTTTTCTTTTTTTTGACCTGAATATCCAGTTTCCAGCAACATTATTTTTTTTAAAAAAACACATCTTTGCCCCATTGTACAGCCTTTGTCTCTTTGCGAAGTATCATTGACTCTTTTTGTTTGGGTCATTTCTGAGCTCTCTACTATGATCCGTTGATCAATCTATATTGTTGCCAATACTGTGCTTTCTTTTTAATTTCCTGCAATACTGGGGACTGAACACAGGGACTTTCCATTGATCTCCTCCTTTTTGAGATGAAGTCTTGCTAAGTTGCAAATTTCCCACATTGGCTTGATCCTCTTGCCTCAGCTGCTCATAGTTCTGGGATTGCAGATATGCACCATTACACCCAATTCATCTTGATTACGGTTGTACTATAGTAAGCCTTGAAGTTGAGACATGCCAGTCCTCTGTTCTCTCCTTTGGTTTAGTGCTGGATATTCTGAATCTTTTACCTGGGAAGAACGGACATACTGACAATACTCAGCTTTCAATATCAACTATCTCTCCATTTATTTAATTCAATTTACTTTTTCTTGTGTAGATCCTGAACTCATTTTGTTAGATTTATAACTAAATGGTTCTTCTGGGGGATGCTAATGTAAATGATATCATGCTTTACATTTCAGATTCCAATGTTTTTTTCTGACATGTAAGAAAGTGGTTGACTTTTGTATATTAACCTTATATTCAACTACCTTACCTTGTTACAATCATTAGTGGTGTTTCTCTTCTGCTTTTTAAAGTATTGGCATGTAACAGATAAAATTACATTCTCCATGAGCATAGAAAGCTTGCTTGCTTGCGTTCTCTTTCTTTCTCTCTTTCTCTTTCTATCTCTCTCTTCCTCTCTGTCTCTGTCTCTCTTTCTCTTTCCTTCCTTCCTTCTTTCTCTTTCTTTCTTTCTTTCTTTCTTTCTTTCTTTCTTTCTTTCTTTCTTTCTTTCTTTCTTTCTTTCTTTCTTTCTCTCTCTCTCTCTCTCTCTCTCTCTCTTTCTTTCTTTCTTTCTTTCTTTCTTTCTTTCTTTCTTTCTTTCTTTCTTTCTTTCTTTCTTTCTTTCTTTCTTTCTTTCTTTCTTTCTTATCTTTTGTCCTTGTCTAATAAAGTTGCCAAGAGGATTATTGGGATAAAACAGTTAAATGACATAAGTAACAAGCCATCAGTAAAAACTTGATAAATATGAGTTATTAACTTAAAAAAGTAATATGTAACTGTAAGCTTTTTTAGTTGTAAAACAGCACTGGGAAAAATGAATAGAGCAACAAGACTAAAGAATCAAAAACTACTAATGCTTTTCAAAGAGATAACAGAAAAATTTTCACTTATTTCCTATGATCTTCTAAATCTTATCCTGTAGGAAGCCTATATTGGCTCCTCAGCTTGCAGCCTATTCATTGGTGGTGGTTAGGTATTTCCATATGTATATTTCCTATATCTTAATATTTGCTATAATATACTGAGTTGGTCCAGGACACAGGCAAGGGATCCTCACAGCATGAAAATAGTGCCAGGCAGTTAACGACTACTGGTCAAACAAGTGCGTGAGTAAATAGACTGCAAGAGAAAGTAGCAGATGCCAGCTTTGTACTGATAGTACATGCATTGTACATATGTGGTATATGTTATGCTGCATCTGGGGACTTGAAATAAAAGTAAACAAATTGTATTTAATATTGAGTGATGGGATAATGAAGCAGGACATGAGAAAAGGGACTTGCCCTCTGCCTCGCACACATGTGGTGATTTTCATCAGGTCCCCACGGTGCAGAGCTTGGGTCGAATGAAGCCTCAGTGTTCTCAGACTTAGAGCTCGGGCTGGGAGCCAGTGGCAGAGGGGAGGATTGTCCAGGTAGCAGTGGGGTTTTGTTTACAATTCATAAGATATGAGGAATAGCCTCTGCTTGAGAAGTTTAATACAGAATGAGAAGTTTCTGTTGGGAAAACCCATTTTTAATTAAGTAGAATTTTCTATGATCATATTGTTCTTTTGTAATGGAAGTCTAAGCTTTAGAAATAGTGGACACATGAAAATAATTTAATAGTTTTCCTATTTTTTCTTCTTTCTGTGTTAATACCTTATCTAATTCCATCTCATCTGGCTAAAGTGTTAAGAGGTTTCTTACTTAGCCTGTATGGTTCCTTTTCGACTATGAACCCCAGATGTACAGTTATTCTTTAAATGTATGTTTGCATGGCTTCATTTTTCTTAATGTGGTGTTTAATTGATACCATTCCATTTCTATTTTACATTTCTCGTCAAATAAGTGTTTGTTGTACTGCACTTCTAATTCAGTACTAAGAAAGTTAAAAAACGGTCAGAACTATTAAAATTGTGTGTGTACATGTGCGTGCATATGTGCATGCATGTGTGTATGTTTGTGTGTCCATGCAAGGGAGCAGTCCATATATAAAAAGCATATTTAGTCAAGCTTTGGTGCTGTCTTGGCTACCTACACACCCTGCATAAGACCACAGTGAGTCCATGTGTAACATGTACTGTTGATACTGCCCAAATCCTGAATTGAATTCTCTCCAGGAATGGTAAGGTTTGAGTTTATTGTTTCAAGTTAATGACTATGTCTTTAATTCAAGGCAAAGAAAGGGTTGAAACCAGATTATGTGGCTTTAAACCACACAGCAATTTTCCTTGTGAAATTTTTTTTTGCTATTTGAGTTTAGTTTGTATAAAATAATCAAAACATTCTGTAGAAATTATGAGCTTCTAAAGTGTTTTATCCCCATAGAGCAGTTTAGATCATGTGTAGGCAGTTCAGGACTAACAAAGTGGTTGACTTAATTTATTACAAGCATTAGAAATCAAAATTAACATTAAAAAACAACTCCTTGTGACTTTTTCTTTATGAGACGAGATTATACAAATAAATACACTAGGATTCATCAGCTTTTGGTGAACTTTAATTTGGCTGTATAATGGTGGTAGGAACATTTTTCCTTTTTTTAAGTGCTATGCTCTGCTATGACTGTATTCACTGTCTTTTCTGATATAAAGGCACACATACACATTGTGTGCATGTTTACATATGTATATAGAAATTCATTTAAAGCTACAGCCTGTACAGTGTGGTAGAAGCTTTCTCCAAGTGTGTCCTAATTACTAGCTTACTTGAATTTTACTTCAAAACAAAATAAAACAGAAAACTCTCCCTACAAATCTAAAATCCATAAAAAATTACCTGTAATACCTGCATTGTGTTACTTGTTAGTGATAAATCACAGCTCTATAACTATTAAACAATAAAGCACATAACAATACCACGGAGTTCTCTACAAATGAATTCATGCATCCATATGGCCTTTAATACTTCTTTTCATATACTGGATATGTTTTTGAAAAGAAAATAAAAGCCAACTTTTCTAAAATAAATACAAAAAATATCAAAAAGGACTGTTAACTTTGGAGCTGGGTTCTGTAATATGAAATGAAATATCTTATACTGATCACTTTTGAGCAAAAACTGGATGTTTTTAAGGACAAGTCTATAATTATTTTAGGAATATTGTGTTTGTTCTATGAAGTCCATGACCATTTTTGTTTTCTTCTTCATACAGCAATTTTGTAAAGTGTAATTTGCTTTAATTTGTGTGGACAAAAATTATTGATTATAGTATGCAATTATGATTACAAAATATAGATTTATATCAATAGTTTCAAAGTTGACATGTGACCAAGTACAATGTTTCATGCATAAGAAAACAATAGTTAATTATGCTTTTGAAATGTAGTATATTTTCCAGCCATTCAAAACATAAGTGGCCTTCTAACAGTAATCTTGTATAAAATAAGACATCTTGCTTATGTGTCTGTAAATATAGTGGAGTTTGGTGTCCTGAGGATTTGTATATAGGACAGTTCACTCTTCTGAGGGCTTAATGACAAAACAAAGCAGTCACTAATACCTAGCCTCTGATTCTAAGGTCTTCAACTCTACATTTCCCAATGGATTAAAGAGTAAGTGTTCACAGTGATATCTAGAGTTATACAGTGGATCCTTGACTTACCAAATCATGAAGAATGGTTGGAAGTCAAATTTTGTGTAAGTCGACTATTTTTCCCATAAGAAGTATACAAATACCCATAGTGTGTCCCATGCCTCCCAAAGCCTGACCTCCCTTACCTGACCTTTTCTTAATAAAAAGTGTTGTATAATGTGTCTAATTTACCAGAAGTACCAATCATTTCCATAATGTATTCACGAAAAAGTTATAAAATGTGCCCAGTTTACCAGAAGCAACAATTTCACACTGTACTCACCATTCAAGTTGATATATTTGGCTCGCAGGAAGGGAGGATGAAATGGAAAGTGCTATTGTTTGGAAGGACGTCTGCTTTCCATTAGCACATCAGGCATCTGGCTTTCTGGTGCCCTTTTGAATCCTTGAGAAAGTCTGTAGGCCACTAGGGCATGTTTTCGGCTCGTTGGGTCTCAACCCTTTCAGAATTAAGAGCTGGTCGAAGGATCTCTGTTTCTGCCTTTCTTTAATACTCTACTATAGTGTGACATTAAGCAAGTGAATGGGATGATTGGCGTTTTTTCTGTCTGTGTGTCTATGAATGCTTGTAGCTCTGTCCATGTTTTCAAGATTTCCTTTACTGTAGCTCAAAAGAGCTTTTCTGTACTGATTGTTGATACTCCTCTCCCCCTCCTCAGAAGGCTCCTCAGCTGCAGTTCTCTGTTGCTCGGCAGAAGTCGCTGAAGTTCCTCTGGAGATAGTTCCTCTGAGTGTGTCTCTATCAGCTCCTCCACATCACTGCTGTCCACCTAAGCCCTATGGACTCTCCTATGGTGACAGTGTCATCAACCACAGGGTCTGTTGAAGGCTCAGGCTCCTCTATCCAGCCTTCAAAGTCTCTCTCCTATATAATTTTAAGCCACACTTTCTTCCATGGATCTCAGAGTATTTAGAGAGACATTTGTCCAGGATTTCTCAACCCACACAGGAAAGGATGTTGTAAGGCTCCTTTCAGAACTTTTTGATTGTTAAATCTGTACCTGAGACTATTTGGAAGCACTTCAGAAACAGTCCCTCTTTGTATAGCTTCTTAGTTAGCTATAACCTGCCAGTCCATAGGCTATGATAAGGAGTTGTATGAGGTGAGAGGAACACCATGAGCATTCTTCAGCCAGCTCTTCCAAATCTCATGGATGAACAGGAGCACCATTCAACATGAGCAGAGCCTTGAGTCATAAATCATTGTTCTCTAGGAATTTCTTAACAGTAAGACAGAAAGGCTCACTGATCCACTCAAGAAAAATCATTCTCACTACCTAGGCTTTTGTGTTATATCCCACATGACCCATAGTGCTCTAGGTGTCTCAGAGTATTAAACCAACAGAGACTTTATCCTGAGGTTAAAGATAAAGGACCTTGGTCTCCTATAAGCCAGTATGACCTCCATGAGTCAGGAAAGTGAGAAATAAAGACACAGACAAAAACTTGAGAGAAACTGAGTCTTGGGCTGATCTAAGTGGCTCTAGGCAGGAAAGACAAAGGACTCCCAGGACATCCAGGGTGTATTCATTACAAGTGTGAGAAGGGGGAAGACTGGGCAGGCCTTGGACACCTTCTTACAACAAGTATCAGGCCGGCAGGACTGAGGAATGAGGGCACAAACGTATCTTTGCTGAAGAGAACAAATGGTTAATTCAGGGGCCAGGAATTTAGTTTGATTGAACTGACCTTGGCTGGAAGTGAACTCAACTGATTGGACTGTTTCCATTGTAACACAGCTGAATTATGGAGGGGCAAGAAGCTTGTGCCAATATAATCTGCTCTTACTGGACAGAGTTGTCTACTACATGACAATACAACAATGATTCTAAAGTTTTACTTTACCGTAATTGTTTTTATTAATAAGGAAATTATTTTTATAGTTATAATTAATAGTAGTTTGATGAGGTGTTTTCCTAGACTGGGATCTAATTTAGTAATTTTTATTCCATAAAGCTCCTTTGCTTCTTTCCTCTCCTTCTGAAAGAAGTCTTTTTCCGTAAAACACATGAAGTCCCAAGAGAAATACTTGTATAACAAGCAGCTGGGAGAACCAGACACTTCAAAATGTAAGAAGGTACAAGGAGGCTCGCTAGGAGCTGTGGGGCTCAGGCCAGACAGGGGCCTCTGATTTAGATCGAAGTCCCTGGGGCAACGGGGAAAAGGTACCACCAGCTGGCGTTTCTGTTCCAATGAACAAGTTTGTTGTTCATCAGTGTTACACGACGGGGACAGAGGCTACTCAGGGTCAGCTAAAGGGAAGCGGTTTCCTGCTGATTTACCTCACTTTTCATTCCCGTCTTCCTTCACAGTTCTCTCCGCTTGAACAGAGTGTTCCATGCTCTCTGGCCTCTTGAAAAGTGGGATGTTGCTCTACCCATCTGGCAAAACCTCCTTCTCTATCGAGTTTGTTGAAATCTGTCCTCCTTGGGATGCTTTAGCTGTCTTCTCCCTCAGACGAAACCCCTTCTCGCATGTCATCAGAGCAGCCCTTTGCCGCACCTCTCTGCTTTTCCCTGTCTGCTGTCCTCTCGAGGCTGATCTCCACAGGCACACGGCCCTCACTCTCGGGTTGCAGGAGAGTGCTTTACTTTTGTGCGGGGTTTTAGATACAGAAGACTTTGACGAGCTCCTCATCTCAGCTTTGTGTGCTTTATCCTACCGTGTTCTACCTCGATATGTAAGAAAGAAATACCCTTGTCTTGCCTTGATAGTCAAGCTGCACAATAACAAACCATGCAGTTAAGGTGAATGCTTTGAATTATTAGAAAAGTTATTTTATTGAGTAGAAATTCACAATCCTGTAATTTTTGGGGTGATATATACCTATTCTCTGAGCCAACATTCAATATAACAAGTATGATGAAATATTTAAAATTAATAAAGTAATAAACACATGCAGTATTCTAAGATGGTCTAATGGTTCATTTGTATTTTGGAGAGGCCTTAAGAACTTTTTCAAAGTACTTTTAAATATTTTGTCTTATTTATTATATCCATTTAAGGCAGTAATTTCCTTCTAATTTCAATTATTTATTGTAATTACTGTAAGCTGTATCTTCATGCCATATCCAATACTTTTGTTAAACTGCTTAGTTAAAAGTATTTTTCTAATTTTTAAAAATCCTTCCCTCCTTTTTACCTTCCTCCCATTCCATTTCTTTCCTTCAGGCTTTCTTCCTTCCTCCCTTCCTTTTTTCCTCAGCTTCCTTTAATTCTTTCTTTTTGAAACTTAGAATATTACTTAGACCATACTTAGAGTACATATTAGAATATATATCCCAATGTCCATATTTTTTCTGTTTATTGCTCTTTAAATTTGAATTTTAGCTTAAGTGCAGATAAAATAGTCCTGATGACTTCATTTCTTTGGAAAGTTTTGTGATGTTTTCTGTCCCAATGATATATTTACATAAGATACCTAAAATGCACAAATTGAATTTTGATTTCTAAAAATGTGGAATAGAGGCTTAGAAACATTTAAAGTGAATACATATTTGACAGTTATTTGCTTTAATATTCAATATATACCTGTTAGCTCAGTTTTATTAATTTTCTTTTGAAATTATCTTCCCTTCTCTCCATCTTCCTTCCCTCCCACCCTCCCCTCTGTGGTGCTGGAGAGCAAATCCAGGCCTTCACACATGCTAGACAAATGCTCCACCACAGAGCTACATCTCTTATTATTCATGTATATCTTTATTAATTTTTTATCTACTTAATATTCCAGTAACTGAGAGAACTGTTTAGAAATATTTCACTATGATTAGAAATTTTCTTTAGTGGTATCATATGTTTTCTTTATCATATAACAACCAAATGAACAAACACAATGAAATGGAAAAAAAATGAATAATCAACAGACACATTAAATATATATTAATTAATTACTTTAGAGGCTGTATTATACATGTCAGAATTGAGAAAATCTTTTGACTTAATTCCTGTTTTGTTTGACTGTATCATAACTCCACTAGCTTTCTACTCATGAGTATTCCCTTGATATACCTCTGTTTTTATTATATTTTTCTATATCTTTGTATTTTAAGAACTGTTTTGTAAACAGCACTACAGACATTTAAGAAATCCAGTCTGACACTTTTGTTATTTACTTGAACCATGTAGTTCATTTCATTTACTATAATCATTGTCATTTGGGTTTACATACTATCTTTAATTTTGGTTTTGTGTTTACCACACTTGTTTCCTATACTTTCCCTCTCTCTCTCTCTTTATTGTCAGCTTACTTTAAAAAAATTAGTCTATGTTCCCTTTGGCTAGGTTAGAAGTTATACATAATGTTTCTAGTCTTTTGTGGTTACCTTGGCAGTTGAAACATGAATTTTTTAATCAAGGTTTAATGTAGGCTCTTTTATTTTCTGCCCAGGCAGTTCAAAGATCCTAGAATACTTTAATTGCATTATCTCACTGTAACTTTTTGTTGTTGTGAGTTTTTAATTTTAACAGTATACCTCACAGCATTATACTTACTGTTGTTCTACAAATTCAAAGTTCTTTATATTTACATTCGTGCTTACCACTTTCTATATTCTTCATTCTTGGCATAGCTCATTTTCCATCTGGAGTAATTCCTTGTAGAAGAGTCTGAAATTTGCCTTCATAAAATCTATTACAGTGACAATCTCTTGCACACTTTGAAGTTGTATTTATGATTATCCCAGAAATACATTTTTACTTCTAAAGAGTCATGGCTTTTCAGATTTTTATTATCACTTAGCACATGAATTTATCCTTGCACTGTCTTCTGGCTTTGCTTATTGCTGTTGAGGAGTTAGCTGTTTTTTTTTTTTTTTTTTTTTTGAGACAGGGTTTCACTTTATAGTTCAGGCTGGCTCTGAGCTCACTATGTAGCCCAGGCAAGTCTCGAACTCAGCAATTCTCCTGCCTCTGCTTCCTGAATGCTGGGATTACAGGTGTGAGTCACCATGCCCTGCTGGGATTACAGGCATGAGCCAACACGCCCGACACTGTGGTATGTGGTATGTGGTTTGTGGTATTGATTGCTGGCGGGCGTGAGTCACCACGCCCAGCATTGTATGTGGTTACGGGAGATCAAATTCAGGACCTTGCACTTACAAGGCAGGTGCCAGAACCACTGAGCTAAATCTCTGGGCCAGTTAGCTATTGTTTTTATGCTAGCTCCTTGAGAAATTTTTCTCTGGGTGCCTTTGTGGTTTTCTCTGCCTCTTTGGCATTATGTAGCTTTACACTCATGTGTTCAGGCACAGAATTCTTTTTTCTCTTTTCTGGCAGGGATTGAACTTCCTGAATCAATTGGTTGGTGTCTCCCATTTGTAGAAAATTCTCATCCATTTCAAATACTGCTTGTGCCTGGTAACCCTCTCCTTGTCCTTTGAAAACCTGATTGGATGTGTGCTCTGGTCTCCAAATAGGTTTTTGCTTTTCTTTCCTTACTTGACCTTATTCCCTTGGGCTAATTTGCACCTGGCCATTCTATTTTCATGTACTTTTTTGTATGGATTCTCTTAACACCAGGGCAAAGTTTTAAAATATGTGCTAATTGAAATTTTACAATTATTGTCTTCTTTGTGTTTTATATTTCTCTGATAGTTTTCAAATCTTCTATTTCTACTTTATTTTTAACATTTTATTTTTTTATTTCAATACCTATAGATTAAATGTTTTCTCAAATTCTGTGGACTGATAATTCTAATACCTGGGCCTCAGCTGGCCTCTTTCTTCTCTGTACTGTGTCGTGTGTCTCAGTCATTACTCAGTCTTATGTGTATGCAGTGTTTGGACTATAGACTGCTTGCTCATTGGAGTTAGAAGGGCTTGGCAGGATTTTGTGGCACAGGCTAACTACAGCCAGCTCTGCCCAGATGCATACCTGAGAACACTCTCCTGACAGCTCTGCCATTTCCAGATCACTTTCCATTAAACTCAAAATATGAGAGTTTTTGGGATCACTCAACTGAT
>PVIC010050588.1:0-12761 GCA_004025085.1 Thryonomys swinderianus
AGGCAGGCGCCGGAACCACTGAGCTAACCCTCCGGCCCATTGAACTTTATTCTTATAGTATAGGTTGTGACGGTTAAGTTTTAACTCTGAGCAAAGGCACAGATAGATGATTCCAGACCACACTGTAAAAGGCAGTTGTGCCCTCATTCAAATGTAGAAATGAAATGACCTCTTGAGAGGGAAAGACCTGCTGAGGCTAAGGAGAAAAGTCAATGAAATCTGAGGTTGATGTCTTTAAATTCTCTTACATTGTAAACCTTATGAGACACCTTTTAGGAGTTTCATTTTTTTTCCTTCTAAAGCTCTTTCCTTACAAATTTAGCTGCTGCCCTATTGTAACCTTTCCTTTTGTTCACAAATCTGGAGAACAAAAATACTGAGATGCTACCTCTGTGGGTGGGTTACAAAAATGAACAAAAGGATCTAGTTGAATTCAGAATTATGCAATTTGAATTTGGCTTTGCATAGACCTTAACAAGGGCTGTATATATTCAAATGTACAGTTGATATACTAGGTTTTTTATTTTGCTGGAAAAGAAATTAGCAATTTTAAAAGTGACTGCATAGGCCTGGGTATCTCAATGGTAGCGCATTCATTACCTAGTAGTTGTGAGGCTGGCGGTTTGATCCCTAACATGGACTATGTGTGTGTGTGGGGAGCAGTATATAGAAATCCGCACCTTTCTATTAGCCTATTCTTATTTTGGTCTCTACATCACCAAATACTTGACTTTGAGGAAAAATAGTTTTAACTTCAGTAGTTCCAAGATCTATCTAGCTTCCAGGAATAGCATTCCTTTGGAAAATACTAATCAATTGGGAGTACCTTGTAATTAAGTAAGAAATACATATTGTGACTTTGAGAAAATTTCATCCGACTTCACTGAATCAGAAAACAGAATCTTACAGTGTCTTTTAAAACAGTGCTCTGACTATGGTCACGAGTTTCCTAACACACTGGAGATTCTTTCTATCCTTCCTTTGTCGCTACATTGTTCTGAAACTGTTTTAGATGCAGTATTCAGATTCATGCTCAAGAGTTTTCTATACTTAGGTCTTCTTGAAACAAAAAAATTGGTGGATTTGAACTGTAACACTTTAGTGAGGAACAAAGGCCTTCTAACCCAAAGCAATAGGAAAACCAAGATAAAAGGCAAATGTATTTCACTGAATGAACGGGTTTACATGGAAGTATACAGCTGATTTGTGCAGCCCAGTTTAAGAGTGTGGCAGGAATTCATTTGTCTGCCTAAGGTGATCCACTATAGAACTGGATACAGGGATTCCTTAGGGAAAAGATGTAAGTTCCTTTCTTGCTCATGGTGAGGTAAAGATAACTCTCAACAAGTGTTGCCTGGTAGGAATCAAACCCTTGGGAGGCAAATAAGTGAAGTAGAAGGTATGTTTCATAATTATGCCAAAAAGAATAAAATGCTTTACTATATTATTTAATAACTCTTAATGCATTATATATTTATATATTGTAGAGAAAATACATTTAGCTGTAAGAATCTTTTATAGCAATAGTAATATTCTTTTTTTTTTTTTCAGACAGGGTTTTGCTTTGTAGTTCAGACTGGCCCTGAGCTCACTATGCAGCCCAGGCAAGCCTTGAACTCAGCAATCCTCCTGCCTCTGCCTCGTGGGTGCTGGGATTACAGGCATGAACTACCACACCAGACACTGGGGTATGTGGTACTGAATGCTGACAGGTGTGAGTCACCACACCCAGTATTGTTGCATGTGGTTACTGGGGATTGAACCAGGGACCTTGCACATACTAGGTAGGTGCTGGAACCACTGAGCTAAATCTCCCACCCAATAATAATATTTTTGATCTCACCAATTTAGTTTGATTTGATTTTCAAATCTTCATAAAAGCAAAATCTCTGAGATAGTTCAAGAAATTGGTCATGTTTTGCCATCTTGTGCATTATTTCATTCATTTTTAATTCTCTTCTGCTGAATTTTTCCCATGTTCTGAATTATCATGCTTTTGGCATATACTATGTCTTATGTACCCTCTGTGAACTCTATTCATAGTTCCCATTCTCTATGAAGTCTTCTGTGATTATTACAGCCTTCCTTGATTTCTTTTCCCAGTTCCTACTAGTATGTCAGTTAATAAATCAAGACATTAATTCCTGGTTTGACCCTGCTGAGTTAGAAACTTTCAAAGATTGTCTTAGTCTTTCTCCATCAGTAGGTAAGAAAGGCCCTATCTTTGTACATAGTTATAGGCTCCTTTGTTCAAGGGAGTTATGGCTGCAGAGCCAATTAAAGTGGGGAATGGAAAAATGAGTATTAAATTGTGTTATATACTGTACAAATTCCAAATATTGAGCATGATCATGATGTGTATATACAATGTACCAATAAAGATAAAAATTTAAAAAAAAACCCTGGAAAACAAACAGCCTTCTTTCTTAATCTACATTTTCTAAAAGGAGTGTGTTTGGGCCCTTTTTGTGGTGTGGAGGGTAAGGTTGGTGCTCTGGAGATAGACTGAGGTAATAATACAGTGAGGAAATCATAATACGGAAAGTGCCATGGTCTTTCTTACACACAATTCCTGTTGCAGTAGTTGCTTCAAACCTATGTGGAGATGGAATAGGACATAAAAAGTCACTGTTCTAAGAGAAACTGATCATCTGGGACTTTGGAACTTGGGCCCACCTGAGAAGTGAGGACACTGTGAGGCATCTATATACCCAGGGAACATAGTAGTGCCTGGAGGTGTGAAGCCTAAGATCAGAGGCATCCTTGAGAGGTAGCCACACAATGCCAGTGAGGGATCCTACCATAGGCTGAGTGTCTGTAGATTCCATGAGTTTTATAAAGATCGAAGGAGAGGAAGAGAGCTCTGAAACTTGACTGTGCCTCTTGGAACTTGGTGACAGAAACCTTGGGCTTAATTTCCCCTAACAAAAAAATAAGGAAATTTTTTTGGTAATGGAATTAAGGAATAACTCTGAAGTTTCTACATAGGTGCCAAATATATTTAGTCCTTAATAACATAATTATCTCTCCCTCTCACCCTTGACCCCCCCCTGTTTGTATCTATCTTATCTTTAGAGGTTCCTAGGCCTCCTGAAGGCTAGTGCCTTGTTGTAAGTACTACTGCAACTACAGCTATGAATACATAAAACTGGATCCCTGACACCGCCCAGTACATTTCATAATAAATAGATCCTATCTGAACTCATGTTTGATCAACAGCCCACCGTAATTCACATTAAGTGGGGACGTCAGAGTATACCTTTTCTCTGAGGTTCTTGACATGTCATAGTCTAGTAAACCTTCAAAGTCTTTTTGAAGTTCTTCTGACAGTCTTTATTATCTATCTCTTCCCATCAAGGAATAACTACAATTCTATCTTCAATATGAATCTAAGGCAATTGACTTTTTATGTATTCACTGAGTCCAACATAAACTATGTTCATTCATATATGATTTCTTTCTTTTTTCTTTTTCCTTTCCTTTCTTTTCTTTCTTTTTTTAAACCAGGAACTGAACTCAGGACCTTGAGCCTGTGAGACAAGTGCTGGAACTACTGAGCTAAATCCTCAGCATTCATGTATTATTTCTGAAATAAGGCACATTGTCCACACATCTCTAGTTGCATTTCTTCTATGGGATTGCTCACTTGGTCCTCTTATCAGCAGAGGATGTTTAAAACCCAAAGCTGAACCACACTTTGTAACAAAAGTGGGAACAAGATGATTGATCTGTGATGTGTTAAAAGCCAAAGTCTGACTCCTCTCGCCCAATTTAGGGAACCCTAAACTGCTTGGTGTCAGATATTACAGAGATAGCTCTCAATCATCACTATAACAGATGTCAATTTATATTTGTGCTAATAGTGTTAGGGACTGTTTAGAATATTTACACTTGGTGGCCACTGGGTGTCCTCCTTTACAAAGTAAATATGCAGTATTAAGCTCAGGTCACCACAAAGAATAAAAAAACTAGTTTTCTCTTTGGTCTTTCACAGCCTATGTATAAATTTATTAGTAGACTCACCACCAGTTTTACATTAGCTCTGTTTAAAAACCTTTGGGTCTAACTGTTGAAGTTTAGAGCCAAAAGTAACTTATTCAGGGTCCAGACATGAA
This sequence comes from Thryonomys swinderianus, assembly GCA_004025085.1. Lineage (NCBI taxonomy): Eukaryota > Metazoa > Chordata > Mammalia > Rodentia > Thryonomyidae > Thryonomys > Thryonomys swinderianus. The sequence goes on from PVIC010050588.1 coordinate 4,116, forward strand.
TTTAAAAAGCTGTCCCATCAATAGAAGGCCTGTGATCCTGCTATTAGAATGAGCCCTTATTCATCTAAGAATTAGCATGGGATTTTTAACTATCTGCATAAAGAGCCATCAGAGAAGGAGTGGAGAAGGTCTAAATTTATTCTTGAAAGCAAAAGGGAACACCAAATCTCTCCATGGTATATTTTTTAGATTATGTTTGTATCTCAGCTTTTCTAAAAACTAATTAAAAATAATAATGAGAAAGATGAGATATGTCTTTTGCCTGTGAAATTCAAAATAATGTGAAAAAGTACAATGAGCTGGTGCAATATAATGATTACATGGGTCAGTCATTTTACATTTAGAAGAAAGAACTTATCCTTTATGAGCCAGTCACCCACCTATCAAATGAAGACTTTTATGTTTCATGGGAATGTTGTAAAGACAAACAAAATGGAATGTAAAGGCACATAGGTTTCTTAGGAAGGGAAACTTCACGTGAGATAAATGCAAGATATCAACAATACTCAAATTGTGGCTGAGTCATATTTTTGTATGACTTGTCCCTGGAGGTGGATAGGAATTGAGGCCACAGTTTGCAGGCCGACAAACTTGGGCTGGTTTGCTCGCTCTAAGGCACAGGGTGTGGCACCAGACAATTACTCTGTGCTCCCTAAAGTGATTTTATGCATTTCTAGGATTGCTTGCTGTCTTTCAGCTATGTCTTTGATGAGATTCTTTTCCTGCATCCATCGGAGAAACAATTTCTGCCTCTATATCTTATATATCTCTCAAATTTGAGATGAAGAACTACTATTGAATATATAACAGTTCTTGCCTTCAAATGTTATACTTAGCCAATTTGCTAATCTTTTTCAAAAGTAAACTTTACTAAAGTAATTCTTTTTAACTAGCATATATCCCAGATTAATTATTATTCTCTGGCATGTCATTACAGTATATAAATTATCAACATGATTCAGCCCATAACCAATAATTTACACAGATAATATCAGGGAAACGAGGAAGCCCCACATGCTATTCACTGCCTTTCTGAGATGTTCTGTGGTCTTCTTGGCTTTGCTTAACAGCCTTTTTGTTTTTAAAGGACCACTCACCCATGCCTTCAGTACAATAATCTGTACCTCTTAATCGGTGGTTAAATTCACAACAATGCACAAAAGCCAGGTCAGTTTCACCCTGAGATTATACAAAAGGATCATAATGTGTTTGGAGTATATGGAGAAGTGTCTCATTTCTTTTAAAGATCCTTCAGTTCCTGGGGTTTATAGTCTTTTCCAACTCTTTAATTAGTAGATTCATTTCTGAACTACTGCAACCCTGAAGACACATTTCAGCAGAGCCCTTCTGGTTGTATTTTACTCTAGGCTTTTATTCCTTTCAGTTTCCTCAGTTTGCTCCTCTAATTTCACTTTTAGAACTTCTTGAGGCTCAGTGGCTGAACACAACACAGCACGGGCCTTATCTGATGTGCCGGCGCCTGGTGTGGTCTAAGACACACTGGTGTTTTGTTCTTAAAGTACAGAACTGATGTTCTGAAACCTAGACTCCAACACAAAGGAGATCATTAGCTCATTTTAAGTGTCTTTTTTCTTCACTCTCAGCCTCCTCCTCCCCACCCCAATACTTCCTTAGTCCTAAGCACTGGCAGCAGATGGCAACCATATTCCAAAGCTGAGTATGTACAAAATCGTGCCATGGAGAACAGAGTGGCTTCAAAGTTAGCCTTTCTATTCAAGTGGGATGGCGGGGACTTCTGGAAGAGTGAACTCATCTCTCATTCATTTAATCCTCTATTCATTGAGCCAGGAATGCGCTTTCCTACACTTCCTTCTACTGTCCAGCCAGTGGAGAGAGGGTGGGAGGGAAGCGACTCTCTTGAGGGCCCTTCTAGCAGGCGGGCACTGAGACTCTACGCCCGAGCTGTTGTTCCCTGGTTCAGCTTTGCCGGCTGCTGATCAAATCATGCCTTCCCATGGGAGGAGCCTGGGAGCACCGTACGGGGGTGAAATTCTGAGGAACTGTCTCCCTGCTAGACCAGCAGTCACACGCTGTATTCCCTGTACAAAGATCAGAGCTGGTGAGAGGGTGAAACGAGGAGCTGGAGCTACACAAAATGGTGCTGCTGCAGTAATGGGAGGTGGGAGTGGGAAAACCTCTTCTTTTAGTTGTTTCAAGGTTTGCTAGAGCTTTCACCTAATCATCTGTTTGAGCATCTTGAAAGTAAATATCTATTTCCATGATATCTATTGAAAACAGGCACTAGATTATACTACAAAGTTGACCTTAACCCTGCCATATTGCTACTAGAATCAAAACATGTAGCAGCGTACATCCAACAGAAAGCTCTTCTGTTTTCCCAGCACACAAACTGGAGGGTATCTGTGATGCTCTCTATTACACAGATGCACGAAGGAAAAATTTAGAGAATGGTACCTGCACTTTTACAAGTGGGAGAAATGTACACAAAGACACTCTAGCTGTACTTTCACTCAGTTCTTCCTACCTCATTCATTCAACACTTGCTGAATACTTACTCTGGCTAAGCACTTTATTGGGTACTAAGGATTCAGCAGGTAGGGTGAATAGCAGGACAAGACAGATAGGGTTTCTGCGTTCAGGAATTTGTTTTCCTGCTCAAAATAAACATTGTACTTAACCATTTAACTGGGGCTTGGGGGTGTCCCTCAATGTATCCTCATCCCTGCAAAAACCAAAACAAACAAGCAAATAAAACCTCTCCAAAGAGAACAAAAACAAAACAAAAAGACCCTACTAGAATATCACTGGAGGGAAAGGAATAATTCATTTTACCTATTATTATTTCTTCTGAATCTTTCTCAAACCTGTTTCTTAGAGGCTCAGTTCCTTGTACCAGAAGATGTTTAAATCTCACTTTCTCCTGTTATAATCATTGTTTTCTTGGCTACACTGTTGAGAGTTCAGATTGCAAATGCTATCATTTTTGGGGGTGGGGTAGGGCTGTAACTGTGAGGATTGTTGCTTTTCAAGCTACACATATATTTTCTCTGTAAATATTGTACCATCTAATTTGCGTCTTTGGATTTTGCTGATTAGCCATCAACATGTGATTTAAGGAACACTGCATATGAGATGCAGAACTCATGACTCAGTAAGCTATCATTTTAAAGCTCCGACTTGGGATTTATACAGATTTGTGCACAATCTAGTTTGGCTTTCAATCTGCAGCTATTACCAGCAGATTGGTAGATAAACTTCACACCCATGTGTCTCTGGAATCCTATACTCAGCAGCAAAAGCTGCTCAGCAGTTAGGAGAAGCTAAGATCCAACTCATCTCCACACATTACCAGAAAGTGTGGGCCTGGGAAGACTCTCCAGGGACAAGGAGCCAACAAGTCTCACCGGACCTGCACTGCAAGTAGCTTCAGGACTGAAGGAGGGAAATGGGTCAGGTGATTAATGGCCACCTCCCTCCGCAGTGAAACATTTGCTCTTCTCACTTTGCCTCTATTTTGAATTATTGCAAAATGCTCCCATGTCATCAGTCTAACCAGCTTTTGAAAAGATAAAAGATGTTTTTCTTTCCTTTTTGTCATCCCAGAAATTGCACTCAGAACCTTGTGCTTGCCAGGCAGGCACTGCACCGTTGAGCTGCATGTCCAGCCCAAAAGATGCTTTTTAAAAAACCTGTGTTTCTCTCTGAAAAGGGCTCTCCAATGTGATGGCACAGCAGTTTGTCTTTCTAAGGACCTGGCGCTTTGCTCTATTTGTGTATGTGGGCTACAGTGAAAGGACACCTGAGAGTGAACAAGGGTTGGATGTGTATTAGACAGTGTGAGTGACAGTGGGTAAGGCACCAAAGCCATTCCTCGCTATCTGAAAATCTCTTATGGATTAAGACACATGGAAGGATGAGAAGGAACTTCATTGGCTAAGGCATAACATTAACAATTTCTGAAGCTTTCTTACACTAAAGAGAAAATATTCAAGTTTTCTTTGATTAATTCTCTGAACCCCAGTTAATTTCCTCATCTCAAAAAGTGGGATTTAAGAAGAACCCAGTGTAACAATGTATTTGACACAGAGGGGATGCCTAAAATGTAAAATATTAGGCCTCTTCTGTTTTTAGGGGGAAAATCATATCGAATAGGAACATAAAAGAAGGCCAGAAAAGTAGTATACAGATTTCCCAGTCTGCCCATGCCTAAATCTAGAGGGACCAAGAGAGAAAGAAGTGCTGGCCTTTTCCAGAAGTGAAGGTCACTGCTCTGTACCTACTCTCCCCCTACAAATGGAGGCCTTTTGAGTCTCACTGATTCTCTAGGGGACAGGGGCACTTCTTACAACCATCATTTATGTTGCATCAGTTTTAGTTCATATTTACTTCAGAATTTAAAACACTTCAACTACAACTAATAGCCATCAAATTCATCAAATGCTGGCCATTTTTCTGGTGCTACTGTAGGGGCTTTCAGGATGGCATTCCATCTGGTCCTTGTATTAACCCTGTGATAGATACTACTTTAATTCTCATTAGTGACATAAGAAAATGGAAGCAGAGGGAGGTAATTAAAAGTATTAAGTGTACATACAGACTGAAGTTCATATTAAAAGGAGCAAATGACCAGATCATGCGGTGAGAAAACATTTTCGGAATACATGGTAAATCTTAGGTCATTATGCATTCAAGAAGAATCCTTCGAAGTCTGTTATGGAAGACAGGTGCATATGTACGCCTCCACTGATTAAGAGTTAAGCCACAAAACCTAACTCTATGTTATGGCCTCACCCTGCACAGGTCCTGAAGGGATCCAGAGGCCCATCAGGAGTCATTCTGCATCTGGATGTTCACACAGATCTCTTCTCCTTGCTTCTCAGCTCACTCTTTTTTTTTTTTTTTTTTAGGCAGGGTCTCACTTTGCAGTTCAGGCTGGCCCTAAGTCACTATGTAGCCCAGGCAAGCCTCGAACTCAGCAATCCTCCTGTCTCTGCCTCCCGAGTGCTGGGATTACAGGCGTGAGCCACCACACCCGGCGACTTCTCAGCTCACTCTTGAAGGCCAGGTCTAAGGATGCAGATTCCAATTGGGAGAGGCCACGTAGACATCACTCTTTCCTGCTCTTCATTGTCTGGGCCCAGTCCAAGAAAGTTTTAAACGCATGTCCTAGAACAGCACACATACAGAGTCATGAGCATGTGCTTGTGTGTCTTTTCAGGAGCTTCAGGGATCCTGAGAGGGAGGCCAGTTATGGTACCAATGGGCCTCAAGATTCCAGACCAAGAGTTTGCTCTGAAGCAGTTCTGGGGCAGGCTACGGCTTGCCTGGACAGCTGCCTGAGGAGCCAGGCCTACTTGAGAGCACCTCTCAGCATCTGCTCCTCGGGTTACCAAAGCCACTTCTGGGATCCCAGGACCCAGTCAGCTCTCTATATTCTTTAGGCCAGAAGAAAATGAAATAGGCTTAAGTCCTGTGAGTTTCCTCAGAATTTCGAACAACAACAAAAACAAAAACAAAGCCCAGGCTTACAGGTAAAGGCTTACAAGTACAATATTTCCCTGGAGAAAGGATAGGTATCTTTTCCCCTATGGTTATCTTCTAAGAGTTTATGTTCATAAGCTGCATGTGTCTTTTCCTATGAAACACAGTTATGTTCTGTGGCTTATTTCTCAATAAAGAAAGATCTTCATAGATAAACAGGGTCAAGATATGAGGCAGAGACAATAAGTAACTATATAGGAAAAAGTGATTACAGAAAAAAGTAAATGATAAAGAGAATTATTATTTTTTGAATATTTTTACTGCATTATTCCACATGTCATACACACCACAGTTTCTGAAAAATTCTGTATGCCCTGGCTTAATATTGTGTGCTATCCTGCTATAAAGTGATAACAAGAACTAAGCTAAAACTACTGTGTTTAAATGAACAGGAGAAAACTTTTCAAATTGGAGGGAAAAGGCAAATTCCTCAAGGTCAGTTTAGAATCAACTATAAATTTATTCTGTCCCATGCAAGTATAGTCATGCTCAAAGTGCTTCCACGTGGTTGTTTGTGGAATCTCTAGCAATGATAAAATCATTTCTTCATTCAGTTTACCAGTAATGTAGTAGCCAAGTCCATTTGGTTTAGTTGGTTCCAGATCACTATGCTAAAGCAGAAGTAGATTCAAATACTATGTGTCCAGGTAACAGTGGCTTTTGGAATGTTTTCAACCCTTAAAGAAAGCAACACAATCTAAGTTGAAACCCTCCTGCTCCAGATGATGAACCCAAGGAGCTCTTGTGACAGTGAAGGACATGAGACCACGGAGGTTTGTTAGTAACTAAAAACCTTCTTACATAGGGCCTGTTAAGAAAGAGGTCCCCAGAATATGGCATTTTAAAAAAATGTTATGTTTTCAGATGACTTGTTTTTAAAAGTTTTAGAAAATTTAAATGCTCAAAGTATATACATGTCCTTTGCTTAACCCTCATAGTTTACTGAGGGTGACTGAATGAGTGTTTGTGAAGCTATCCAAAGAAGATATGTACCAAGTGTTTTAAGACATTTCTATTAAATAAAAGGAAAAGAAAACTATGTTGGAAGAAGTAGATGAAGACCTTTGTAATTATTGACTCATTGAACACAGGAGTGCTTTCAAATTTCTTGTACACACATTTATCATCTCCACTGCCGTCTGAAACGGGGTGGGCTGGAGACCTGAATTTCTCCTCACTTTGCGTATTTCATTGCCGAGTCTCTCTCAATATTGTTTTGTGTTTCTCAGTTTCTAAATGGATTTTGGATTCCTACATTATAAAAATATTCCTTAGGCCATTGTTATTAATTACTACATCTCTTTAAACTGTTCCAGTTCTTTAAAAAAAGTAACCTGTAGGTTGTTGCTTTCCTGTTCCTCCTCTGTTTACCCCTCAACTCTCCTGTATGAATATTTTATTGTTGTTATTTTGTGTGTGTGTGTGTGAACACATCTAATTCTGCTTTCACGACAGCCACTACCTACGAATCTCCCAATCCCTACAAGAAAGGTGACCTTTCCTAGTTCTCGGCCTCCTTGGTGTCTGTGGCAGCAGACACCGCTGAGCCTTTCCTTCCCAGAGGCACTCTCCTGGTTTTGCTCCTATCTCTTAGATCTTTTCTCCCCTGTCATCTTCCTTTGATGGTTCTTTGTTCTCTTTCTTATCACTCAATGTAAATATTCCCTAGGGAATCTATTTTCCTTTTTTTTTCCCTCTCAACAAAGTCTTCTTTGAAGTTTATTCTCACATTTATGGCATAAAGTGTGGCCTCTGGGCCAGTGTTTCCTAGCCTTAATTTCAAATACTTCTGCGTACTCAAGTACTCTGTTTATAACTCAATGTTGGGAGATTCCATTGGGAATATCTGCTGTCATTTTACGCTCAGCACTGCATAAATGGAGTTCTGTTGTATCCTCTCAGTACTTAGGTTTCATCATTTTGATATCTTGGAGTTATCTTTGATTATTTCCTTCCTCTTATCTAACAGTCAGCGCCTGGATGTGTCTACCCTCATCCAGTCTACTCCCCCAGCCCTTCTGTCCTGTCATCAGCCCCTTCAGGTAGCCACTCCTGTGTACTACTGACAGCGCTTTCTGAACTCTTCATCTTTCAGTCACTCCTCCATCTATATGTGCTCCTTGCTGCTAAATTAAATCTACCCCAAGGGAAGTTTTCAGTCATGGCCCACACATAAAACTCTGACACATGGGCCGGAGGGTTAGCTCAGTGGTTCCGGCGCCTGCCTCGCAAGCGCAAGGTCCTGAGTTCGATCCCTGGTAACCACATATCATGCTGGGCATGGAGACACGCCCACCAACAATCAACACCACAATGCCGGACGTGGTGGCTCACGCCTGAAATCCCAGCACTCGGGAGGCAGAGACAAGAGGATTGCTGAGTTCGCGGCGGCTTGCCTGGGCACCATAGTAAGCTCAGGGCCAGCCTGAACTACAAAGTGAGACCCTGTCTCAAAAAGCAAAAAAAAAAAAAAAAACCAAACAAACAAAAAAACAAAAAAACTCTGACACAGCTTTGCGCCAGACTACAGAACCCTCAGACTGCCTTCATGGCTCACTTTCAGTCAAATTCTATTTTGTTTTTCCAAAGAGTTTGAGTGGAATCTTCTCACTAAACATAGCTAGGTGTTGTTGTTAACTAGATTATAATATACTTTAAGATAATAATTGGGGAACTTACGGCGGACGGACCGGACCCAGCAGCCCCGGGCCCGCCGTGCTGTGAGTCCAGCGGACTGGGGAACTTGCGGCGGACGGACCGGACCCAGCAGCCCCGGGCCCGCCGTGCCGTGAGTCCAGCGGACTGGAGAACTTGCGGTGGACGGACCGGACCCAGCAGCCCCGGGCCCGCCGTCCCGTGCTGTGAGCCCAGCGGACTGGGGAACTTGCGGCGGACGGACCGGACCGAGCAACTCCGAGCCCACCGTGCCATGCTTCCGGCGAACTGAGTGAGCAGCAGGCGGACCCGGCTGCAGGGTGCAGGCCATTTCCAGTGGACTGAAGGCCGCCCAGCAGCACACTGTATCCCGGAGCTGTGCAGTGAGGAGTCAGACATAGAGGTAACTCATAAGCTCAAAGTATCCAGTATAGAATCTAACAAACCTTTTTTGTCTTATTTACTGTG
>PVIC010050589.1:0-12770 GCA_004025085.1 Thryonomys swinderianus
AAATACCAAATTTAGTAGTGTTGCTGGATACAAGGTCAATGCTCAAAAATCAACAACTTTTGTCTACATAAACAACAGACTCACTGAAAGAGAAATTGGGGAGTTAATCCGTTTCATAATAACACCCAGAAAAATGAACTATCTCAGAATCAATCTAACAAAGGATGTGAAAGACCTCTACTCTGAAAACTATAGGACTCTGAAAAATGAGATAGAAAAGGATATCAGAAACCTGGGTAGGGGGAACCAACATCATCAAAATGGCTATACTCCCACAACTACTATACAGACTCAATGCAATTCCAATTGAAATTCCAACACTGTACTTCACAGAGATAGAGAAAACAATCCAAAAATTCATCTGGAACCACAAGAAACCTAGAATAGCAAAAGCAATTCTAAGCAACCACGACATGGCAGGGGGTATACAATCCCCAATTTAAAACTCTACTATAAAGCCACTGTGATTTAAAAAAATTGTATGATACTGGCAAAGTAACAGACCTGAGGACCAGTGGAATAGATTAGAAGATTCAGAAAGAACCCCAGATACACTAATCCACCTTATCTTTGACAAAGGAGCCAAACATCCTCAATGGAAGAAAGACAGCCTCTTTAACAAATGGTGCTGGAAAAACTGGGCTTTAACCTGCCAAAAACTAAGGCTAGATCTATCTCTTTCACCATGTACAAAACTAAATTCACAATGGATTCAAAACTTAAACCTTAAAACAGAAACAATAAACCTGTGCAAAACAGGTTAGGTAAAACTCTTGGAGACATTGGCTTAGGCAGAAACTTTATGAATAAAACCTCTATAGCACAAGAACTAGCAGAAAGAGTCAACAAATGGATCTCATCCATTAAAAAGCTTCTGCATAGCAAAAGAAGTCACTGGCACTGCTAAAAGACAACCAACAACATGGGAAAAAATCTTTACTAGCTGTTTATCAGACAAAGGGCTATTATCTACAATATATAAGGAACTTAAAAAAAATCAGTCTCCCCAAGTTTAAAGACCCAATTCAAAAATGGGCATCTGAAATGAACAGACACTTCTCAGAGGCAGAAGTCAAAGCAGCCAAGAAGCATATGAAGAAATGTTCAACATCACTGGTCATTTGAGAGATGCAGATGAAAACAACACTGAGATTTCATCTCACTCCACAAAGAATGGCTGCCATTTCAAAATCAGCCAACAATAAATGCTGACGAGGCTGTGGGGAGAAAGGAACCCTTCTCCACTGTAGGTGGAATTGTAGACTTGTGCAATCATTGTGGAGATCTGTGTGGAGATTCCTCAGAAAACTAGGACTAGAGGTCCCATTCAACTCTGCTATTCCCCTGCTAGGAATATACTCAAAGGAATTTTAAAATCAAATTGGAAAGACAGATGTACACCCTTGTTCATAATACTCAGTTCATGATAGTGCAATCTTGGAAACAACCCAAATGCCCATCAACTGGAGACTGGATAAAGAATATGTTTTTTTTTTTAATAAAATGGAGTATTATTCTGCCATAAAGAATGACAAGATTCCTTCGTTTATGTGCAAATGGATACACCTGGAGGATGCACTAATAAGTGAAATAAACAGATCACAGATATGCAAATACCAGATCTTTTCTTTGATATGAGCACCTGTAGACATAAATGAGTACTAGAATGTATGATAGCTTATGTAAAATAGGAATTTTACATATAGAACATAGGAATGTTCTAGATACACCAAATAAAAAAAATTTAATAGAAGAAAATAAAGACCTAGTGATGCATCATCTACAAAAAAGCAATTTGAACGCTATAATGAAATTCAGAAATTAAAAATAAAGTAATAGAGAAAAATATACCATGGTAACACTTGCTGAAAGAAAGCTAGATTATTCATAGAAGTTTAAGAAAAAGTAAGTTTCATACCAAGAAAAAAATGGCCTGAAACAGAAAGGGTACTCAGTCCTTTTTAATGGGTAAAATTCTAAGAAGACATAACAATAGTTACAATGATGCACCTAATAACAGAACATTAAAAGATATGAGTTAAAACTTGAAAGATCTTCAGGAGAAATAGCCAGGTCCACTACCATAGGTAGACCTCAACCCTCTCTTCCCATAACTGATAGATCAAAGACTCACAACCCCAGAGGGTGTACATCACTCAACTATCATATGCATCAATGGATATAATTGATATTTACTGGATATTATATTCAAAAAGAGCAGAACACATTTTCTCAAGACCAAAGTGAACAGTGACTGAACTAAAGCACGTTTAGATCACAAATAAAGAAGGAAGTTTCAACTTTTTTTTTTTTTGAGATAGGTTCTCACTTTGTAGTTCAAACTAGTCCTGAGTTCTCTATGTAGCCCAGGCAAGCCTTGAATTCAGCAATTCCCCTGCCTCTGCCTCCTGAGTGCTGGGAGTACAGGCTTGAGCCACCAAGCCCAGCATTTGTGGTATGTGATACTGATTGCCAGTGGGCATGAGCCACCATGCCCACTATTGTTTGTGGTTACCAGGATCAAACCAGGGACTTTGTGCTTAATAGGCATGCACTGGAACAACTGAGCTAAATCTCTGGCCCAACATTTTTTTAAGATAGAGGAATCTTTGTATTTTTACACTGCACATATGTTCATAATTCCTCATAAAACTTATAAAATTAACAACTGAAAATCTGAATTGTTCTACTCTTCTAAACCACTTATAGATACAAATTCCACAACAGCAATTGAAACTTGCATCACCAAGCTTCCTGGAATAATTCAATTCTTTTTTTAAAATTTTGAATACATGAGAAGCTTCAAATGGACAAAAAAAAAATTCATCGTTCTCAAATCTAAACATCATTCTACTTCCTCCTGTTTTCTTGTGACACTTTCCACTTTTATCATAGTGTTATCACAAATGTAAACTGAGCTTTGAACATGATGTCTTTCATATTCATTCTACAGTTAAGGATATTCACAGTTATTTTATCTGAGATAAATAAAAACATGATCTTTACTCTAATAGACTGGTAATTTTTAAAACCTCAATTTAAATTTTATATCATAATAATAATGACCTATTTACCCAGATTATATATTTTCCCAATACATATATTATAGAAGTATATTTAACTTCTTGCAAGTGGTGCACCAGAAAGAATCTGAATTCTAGTCTCATTCCTGGATGTTGTGTTGTTAGGACTAAGCAAAGGATGAAAGCTGGATGCCAAGTGGATTGAGGCATATTCATTTCTCCACAGCACTTACTTTTCTCAGTTGCAAAAGGTCTTGCTTTAAAATTCTGTGACAATTAAACTGAATTGTTAACTAATTGCTTTCAAGGTTATTTAGAGGATGAGTAAAGCATTCTGTTGGGTGTGTCTGAATAGGTCACAGAAGCATGTTCTTGGACGCTATCTGGCCTCTGGCTCCTTCCTCTATGGTACTACTCGCCCAACTTTGTTTCTTTTTTTTTTTTTTTTTTTTTTTAAGACAGAGTCTCGCTTTGTAGTTCAGGCTGGCTCCGAGCTCACTATGTAGCCCAGGCAAGCCTCGAACGCAGCAATCCTCCTGTCTCTGCCTCCCGAGTGCTGAGATTACAGGCATGAGCCACCACTCCCGGCCCCACCTTTGTTTCTAACCACCGCAAAAGGTGCAGCTTTTCTCCATCGAGTCCACACTCCATGATGTTTCTGCTTTGGAGCCAGCTAACTATGGACACTTTCTTCATTTAAATTGTGGTCATCAGGTGTTTTTCCTAAAGGTATGAAAGCTGAACATTACAGAAAACTGGTACCAGAGAAGTGTGATCATTTCTGTGATTTATTCCTGACCAAGTGATTGAGAAGCCTGTGGAATTAGAGAGGTTTGGAAAGGTTTGGATTTGTAGGCTATAGAAGACAGAGCTGTGTGCAGGACCCAGTGAGTAATTCTGGCTGGAACTCAGAAGAACAGGATGGTAATAGAAATGTATACTGTAAAGGCGAGGCTCATGAGATTTCAGTTCCCAACTTCTGTTGGGAAGTAGTTTAGAGGCCATGCATATTACACTCTCATAAAAATTTGTCTCCCCTTTGCCCATGTTCTGAGACCTTGTGAGGACTAAGTTTAAGGGCAGTATACTAACTGATAATAATGAATGAAATATTGGGGCATATCAACATTCATGTTATGACATGGGTACCACTGGTTATTTTTAGTCAAACATATAATAACAATCAAGAGGAAAAGAACAGAGCAAAAGTATTTGGAAAGCTTAAATTTTGACCTTAAAAATGAGGTTAAAGAAGGTGTGGATCACTGAAAAGGTTAGTACTATTAGAAAGACATTAAATACTTTTAAATTGGACATGAAGAGAAATGTCTTGAGGGAATTTCCAGGATCAACAAGACTCAGGGGTTAAAAAGTATAAAGTTTTCTTTTGAGGATGGAGTCCCATATCTCTTGTTCGAGAAGGGCCACCTAGGAATCGATTCTCTAGGATCCTTTTCACCAGGCTTAGCTATCCAGGTATTCAGAGGTTACTACTACAACACGGATCCGAGGGGGCTTGGCTGCTGCTCCTATAGGCAGAAGGTGTTGGCATTATCCACAACGCTGGTTTCACTGGCATGTAGGACACAAAGTTTTGGAAGCTTTCACTCAGTGCCGGAGCCTGAGGAACAAAACAGCAGGTTTGCCAAGTCAAGGGGTGCAGCTAAGAAAAGAAAGAACACGGAATAATGGGATCGGGAGGACCTCTCAGTCAATACGGAGCAGGCCCCGAGTTTATTTTTCAGTGCTCTTTTGTAGTATTTCTAGCTAGAGTGCCCACGTGTGAATCTTTATAATTAGTAAGGTAAATAGTAGTAAACAAATCAACAGTTATCACAACCTTGATTCACAGGTGGCATAGAGACAAGCTTGTCTACCAGGAACCATCCAATAATCTATGGAATGTGTTCCCCCTATTCCTAAACTTTTTCCCAGGCAATTAGCAGGTCCCTTATCTTATGCTAAAGTCCAGCTGTGACTCTCAAGGTTCAGTTGTCTGTTATTCTTTAAGCTTCCCCCTATTTTCTACTCTTGAGAAGTTACTTTTCTTTGTCATTGCATTTTATTTAATCACTAAAGCAATATCTTTTACCATTAGTGCATGGTCAGTAAATCTAGCCAAGATTGTAAAACAACTTAATCAGTAAGGAAAGAACAGCAAATTCCTCACAGAAGGAGCAATGGACGGCGACTCTGGGACAGAGGTTGTTTACCTCTTGTCGCCACTGAGCCGGCACCCAAGGCAGCAACTAGACAGATCCCATTATTCAGGATGAGGCTGCAGTTCTCTTGGGAGCTGGGCAGCACCGTTCATAGTGCAGACCTCCTAACTGCTAGTTAGGGCAGCACCCAGTGCAGTTCTTCAGGCCTCACAGTGACGACCCCCAGGTCGCTTCCCACAACTCAGCTTTTAAAGGGATGCATGAGAGGCCAGACAGTGTCCTTAGTGTTCTGGGAGGCCAGCTTTATGTGACACTATTGGAATAAATCAAAGGTCCAGTGGAGACTCCAGCAAATTGGAGATGCCAGTAACATTAATGTTTGCTGAGGAATTCTGCAGGCCTTGAGTAGAATTAGTCTAAAAGAGGGGTCTTATAAGCTAAAACAAGCAAGGTCTTAGGCATACAATTGCTCAAGCCCTTTGGAACTCATATCCTACACCATGTACCCTGGGACCTGGACATGGATCTATAGGACTTGATTTTTGCCCTCATATGTTTCAGCCTTGAATTTTTCTGTCTCCCTTATCCTTCCAACATACCACGTACAACTGTATTCTGGGAATTCATAACTTGATTTTGAAATATCAGGCATTTGTAGCTAAGAATTTGCCTTGAGTCTGAGGAGACTTTGAATTTGTACATTTGAGGAAAGTTGAAACTGATAAGACTTTGATGAAGTCCTTACTGTGGTTTTGGTTGTATGTTGGAGTAATAGTTATTTCATGTTAGGTAGAATTATAACCTTGTTTTTATTTGGAGATTGCATACAGTTTAAGAAGTTATGTCTGTAATGCAAGTTGACAAGGGGTGGAAATGTGACAGTTAAGCTGTACTGTAAGCTTGATTCACTTCAGAACCACTTAGAGTGTTAGTAAACATATTTCTAGGTGTGTCTTGGTGGATGGTGGAGGTGCTGATTTGGGTAATATGTCTAGTCCCTGGCCTCTTTCTCTCTAATGCTGTTCCCTGCTCTCCTTCTGGCTACCATTAAGAAAGCAGTTTTGTTCCACCACACCCTCCACCATGACAGTTTTACTTTAGATCTACTGTCAATGGACTGAACCCTTTGAAACCATTAAATAAGTCTCTCTTCATGTAAGTTGTGAATGTTTTTCTAAAAGAAAGAAAGGTGACCAATATAAAGTCTCCCCATTCTTTAAGCAATGATGAATACAGGTATTGTTCCCTTTCACTTTGGATATTTTCTGTCTTTCACAATTTCATGGGTGGTTTCTCTAAATACTTTAATGACACATCTACTGAAAGACTTCCAATAAAGAAGGAATTGATCACTCAGCACTCCTTTCATATTTAACATACAAACACATTTTAAAAGCATAATGTTTCCAGAAGATAGAGCTTACTATTTCTGGAATAATAGCTTCATTATTACACAGACCTATTAACTTTGGTAAAACTTCTTGGCACTCAGTAGTTTCCCCGTTAGTCCTCATTCCACATCACATATAAATAGTAATATGCCCCCACATGGTCACACTCATCATGCTCCTGCACCATCCTCCCAGAAGAGTGCCATGCTCTAAGTCTTGGGAGGAGTGGGTCACTGAAGCATAGCCTTTTCTGCTCCAGAAATCACTTCCATCAAAAAAGAAAGAAAGAAAGAAAGAAAGAAAGAAAGAAAGAAAGAAAGAAAGAAAGAAAGAAAGAAAGAAAGAAAGAAAGAAAGAAAGAAAGAAAATTGTAAAGAAATAGCATAATAATCATGTTCTCAACCCTCAGGGGAATTAAACTAAAAATTAATAAGAGATTTGGAAACATCCCAGAATATTTGGAGGCTGTACTGGATGGAAGAATGTCTGCCTAAAATTCATTAATTTACCTGTGAATGTGACTGTAATTGGAAATATGCTCTTGTAAATGTAATGAAGTTAAAATGAGTGAGCCTTAATTTAAATTTCTGTTTCCACAAATTGGAAAGGAAGAGTTCAGGAGTAATACACAAAAGTAAGGAGGCAGAAACTTAAATTGTGCTACCACAAAAGACAACAGCAAGAGTTTCCTCAAATAAAGAGGAATCAAAACAGATTCTTATGTAGAAGCTCAGAATAGAGCATGGTTTTGCTAAAACTTCAGGTTTACACATCTAGCCTTCAGTAGTGTAATTACCATTTTTCATATTCACCAAGTTTGAGGACATTTCTGTTGCAGGCCAGGAAATTAATACAGGGAGTAAATGATGTGCTTCAGAATAACACAGAAATCAAAGAAGAAACATCAACATATATTGAAATATTTTCAAGTGCATGAAATTTCCAGGCAGTCAAAATTAATATGGTTGAGCAAAAGAAGTACATTTAGGAAATTGTATTTACTTTATGCACGTTGTGTTAGTCACTTTTTCAATGTTGGGACAAATTACCTAGCACCCAAAACTTTAAAAAGAAAAGATTTATTTGTGCTCATAGGTTCCAATCAATAGTTGGCTGGCTCTAAAGTTAAACCATCTTGGATTGGGGAACAGAAAGAGGTGAATGACTGGACAGGGTGGGAGATATAATCTTTCAGGTTATAGCTGTAGTGTCCTGTCTTTTCCAACTAGGCTCTACCACCTAAAAGCAAGTCATCTATAAGGCCATATAATTAAATAATCTTCCAATGGTTGTGCTTATGATCACATAAAACTTTGGGGGATCTAGATAGAGATCCCATAATAGATACTTACCAGGAAAAAAAAAAACTAAACTCTGTCATCTAAGCCTCATATTTAAAAAGTGGAGAAAAAAAAGTTGAACTGAAAGAGGACAAAAGTACATAATAATAGATTCAAGCATGGTGACACACACCAGTAATCCCCACACTGTGACTGGTTGAGGCAGACGGAGTGCAAGTTTGAGTCCATAACATTTATAGTGTCTTCTGAATTTTCACTGATTTCAGTTAATCTTAGAATCAATCTTATTTGTGTAACTTACCATCTGTTGGACTTTTTTATGCCATTTTGTGATTTTTTAAGATGCCCCAGCTTATATGATCACCAGTCTCAACACTTACTACCTCTAACAACACTGACATTCTGTCCTCTTATTCATCATTTGTATTGCCACACACTTTCAGTAGATTTTTAGACTCCTGAATTTTTGTTTGATAGATTTTCTTTGACTCTTATTCTTTGCTAAACAGAGTGCTTATGTTTTATATCATTTTATTTATCTCAGCTAGCTTTTTATTAGTATCTTTGTTTATTAATTCTGTCATCTCTTTAGTTAGGTCTTCTATGAGCCTGACAAATACCTACTTGATCTATTTCTTTTTCTCTCCTTTTATCATTTCAAATAATTCAGCTGTCTGGGTATTGATTTTTCTCCCCATCAATGCCTCTTGGTTCAGCTTTGGAGGAGTTGGGAGTTTTCGGAGGCATTTTGTTGTCTTGTCTTCTAATGTTTCTGTTTTTTTCTGCTTAATACCTGTGGATTATAAGGGAAAGATTTTGTTGCCAATGTGAAGATTTCTCTAATTATTGTCTTTTTTATAGTGTCTTGGCTAATTTTAGGTCTTTTCTTCTGTTGCACTGCCTCCATTAATTTGGGAGAGAAGAATACAGGATAATTGACCCAGTACCCAGTTCTCCAGGAATGTACCACAGTATTTTTAACAATGCAAAGACAGTCCAGATATTGGCATACATAGAAAACCAATCATTTAGCAACATCTATGCCACCCTGGAAAATACAACAAAATCAGCAACAATAATAGCATTAGAGAAAACTGGATATTGACATATCATAAAAACCAACAATGTACCAACCTTAACCATAGAAAGAGGTCTATAAGTATTGTATAAAAACTAAGACAAACTAAATATTGACATATGATAAACATCACTAAATACAACAACTATACCTCCAGTAATAATGAGAAAGAAATTGCCTAGAATTCCCCAGTCTTTTGATCAAGACCTACAACTTTAAATATGTTAGTAATTTGATAAAAAAAAAAAAAAAGCCCATGAATGGGGCCGGAGGGTTAGCTCAGTGGTTCTGGCGCCTGCCTCGCAAGCTCAAGGACCTGAGTTCGATTACCGGTGGCCACATATGCTGCGTGTGGAGACATGCCCACCAACAATCAACACCGCATACCACAATGCTGGACATGGTGGCTCACGCCTGTCATCCCAGCACTTGGGAGGCAGAGACAAGAGGATTGCTGAGTTCGCGGCACCTTGCCTGGGCACCATAGTGAGCTCAGGGCCAGCCTGAACTACAAAGCGAGAACCTGTCTCAAAAAAAAGCAAAAAAAAAAAAAAAAAAAAAAAAAAAAAAAAAAAAAAAAAAAAAAAAAAGCCCATGAATTTAAGATATTTGGCAAATTACCCATAGGATCGATGTGAAGATCTCAACACTTAGATGTATTGTTATCAAAATTTTACATACAAAAGACAAAGCTCACATTTTAAAAGCAATCAAAGGAAAGATAAACTTTCAAAGACAGAAGAGTTAATTTCCTCACAGAATAACCCAATTAAAACTATGAGGAATGTACTTCTGTGTCATGAGACTATCATTCAAAGAAAATAGGAAGAAATAATAGCCTATGGTTAAAAAAAACTGTAAAGGTTTCCAGGAAACATGATAAAGATCCCAGAAAGAGACAGGGTTGTTCAATAGGGACTTCAGTTTTGCCATACAATGAGCCTACATCTTTCATTTCTCTTGTAATAATCTCATCTTCACTATTTTCTGTTAGAATGCAGACACCTAGATACTGCTTCATGATTCAGAAGTATGAAGGATGAGTCTGTTATACACACCAGATAATTTTAACCACTTGTAACATTTGTGAGTCACTGAAAAGATAATTCATAGATTTCATTTAATTACTAAAATTGTGTAATCTCCAAATCAAGACCCTTACTGTATTTAGGACATTTTATAACTCAACAACCTGAATTTCATAATATTAACAACAGAGTCAGAAATATATATAGGCTTACCTGTAAACATTCTGTGCTTAAAAATCAAAATCATTGAAAGTGTTGTTGATATCTGTCATATTTTGCCTGATAATAGAACAAAAATGTCCAAGAAAAGAAATTTAGTTATATGTAGGTTTAGTTAAACATGTCTTCATAATAGAGACTAATTTGATTTACTTTTTAAAATTCAATTCTTTATTGGTACATTTTATGTACAACTCACAATCATACTCAACACTGGGGAATTTGTATCAGTATATAACATAAATTAATTCTCATTTTTACCTATATCCCTACCCACCCCACAACCCCCCAGCCCCTATATATGTGTTCTTTCTTTTTCTTTCCAAATCATGTTTATTCTTTCCCCTCATTACTGTCCCCTACCACATTCCCTTTGATTATTTCCTGTTTCACAAAATCAATCATACATTCTAGAACTCATTTGCATCTATGGGTTTTCATACCAGAGAAAAGATATAGTATTTACATATCTGTGATCTGTTTATTTCACTTATTAGTGTGTCCTCAAGGTGTATTCATTTGCACATAAATGAATAAAACTTGTTATTCTTTATGTCAGAGTAATACTCCATTTCATAATAAAACCACATCTTCTTTATCCAGTCTCGAGTTGATGGGCATCTGGGTTGTTTCTAAGATTGGACTATGGCAAACTAAGCTGCTGTGAACATCAATGTACACATGCTTTTGTATGATTTTTTTAATTCCTTCGAGTATATTCCTAGCAGGGTCAAATGGGACCTCTAATCCTAGTTTTCTGAAAAATCTCCACACTGATCTCCACAATGGTTGCACGAGTCTACAATCCCACCAACAGTGAAAAAAGCTTCCTTTCTCCACACAACCTTGCCAGCATTTATTGCTGATTGATTTTGCAATAGCAACCATTCTTTGTGGAGTGAGATGAAATATCAGTGTTGTTTTCATCTGCATTTCTCCAATGACCAATGATATTGAACATTTCTTCATATGCTTCTTTGCTGCTTTTATTTCTGCCTCTGAGAAGTTCATTTCATATCAAAAGACCAGTACTCCCCAAATCATTCCTTGAAGCAATCATTACCTTGATTCCAAAAGCAGAGAAAGATCCCACCAAAAAGGAAAACTACAGGCCAATCTCTCCAATGAACATTGATGCAAAAATTCTCAATAAAATATTGGCAAACACCATACAGAGAGTTATCAAGAAAACCATATACCCTGATCAAGTTGGATTTATCCCAGGGATGCAAGGCTGGTTTAACATATGTAAATCAATAAATGTAATACACTATATTAACAGACTCAAGGACAAAAACCACATGGTCATCTCCATAGATGCAGAAAAAGCATTTGACAAAATTCAACACCCACTAGTGATCAAAACCCTACAGAGAATCAGAATAGATGGACTTTATCTCAGACTAATTTGAGCTATTTTTAACTCTGCTTCTTCATCAACTGTAGGGTTGTTAACACTGAAAATACACTGTATAATAAGCAGCTGTTTTTTCTTTTTTCTTTTTCTTTTGATAATAATGACTCTACCTGGGTGAGATGATGTTTCATTATGGTTTTGTTTTACAATTTCGTGATTAGTGATGTTGAACATTTCTTCATCTATTTATCAGCTGCCTGTATGTATTCTTTTGAGAAATGCATATTCAGGTCTCAAAACTGTTAGAAAAAATATTTTGATAAAGAAGTGTTTTTCTTAATAAAGTGGAGTATTATTCTGCCATAAAGAATGACAAGATTTATTCATTTATGTGCAAATGGATACACCTGGAGGACACACTAATCAATAGATCACAGATAGGCAAATACTGGATCTTCTCGTTGATATGAGCACCTGTAGATGCAAATGAGCTCTAGAAAGAATGACAGTCTTTGTAGAATGGGAAATTTCCAAAGGAAATTTGGTGTGGGGATGTAATGAGGGGAAGGAATAAATATGATTTTTGAAAGAAAATAAAAGAACATGTATATAGGGGGTGGGGAGGTGTGGGTGGGTAAGGATATGGGTAAAAATGAGAATTGACTGTGTCATATATTGGTACAAATCCCCCAATGTTATGTGTGATTGTGAGATGTATATAAATTATACCAGTAAAGAATTCAATTAAAAAAAGATTTTGAGTGTATTTATCAATCATAAAGAAATAGTAAAAATTTATGGCAATAGATATGTTAAGTAGCCTGATATAGTCATTATTCAATGTGCATGTCAATTGACATATTATACTTTACCTCAAAAATACACAAATATAATGTGTCAATCAAAAATAAAATTAGCTTTTAAATTGTGAAAGTAAAACTGTATCATCTTTTAAATTTCTCAGTTTTACCCATTTGTGTAAAAAATATAATTGATTTTAACTGGGATTAAATATAATGGTTTGATACATTCATTTTTAATTCTAGTATAACTACAAATTCTTTGGCTTTCATATACCAATAATTATGCCACATTCAAAGACTGACAGTTTAGTTTCCTTTCTTCTTAATTTTAAGCCTTATAATTATTTTTCTTGCCCTATTGCACTAGCTAAAATAGAATAATGTTGAATAAAAATGTATAATGCTTTA
>PVIC010050590.1:0-12762 GCA_004025085.1 Thryonomys swinderianus
GAGGCAGGTGCCCAAACCACTGAGCTAACCCTCCGGCCCACATCTTAGTTCTTTTAGTCCCTCCTCTCTCCATGTCTAGATCCCTTTCTCATTTGTAAAATACCCATCTCCCTATTTCCTATTATCTATATTTATTTTGCTCTTTAAATTATTTATACTTGGGTTTCTCATATAAGAGAAATCATAGGATACTTAAGCTGAGTGTCTAATTTATTTCACTTAACATCATGATCTCAAGGTGCTAGGTTTTTTTCTTCATTAGGCCAGAGAAAGGAGAAAGAAAACTCTGAAGGGCCTATTTATAAAATATTAAAAATTTAGTTCTTGCTCTTGAGCATATACAGCTCAGTGAGAAAGCACATACCTCGCTTTCAAAAAGCCTTGGGTTTAACCCCCAGATCCATGAAAATAAACAAGTAAACCGTTGGAGCCTGCCTGACAAAACAGCGGGTTTGCGAAGTCGAGGGGTGTGGCTGAAAAAAAAAAGAAGACAGAATAATGGGATCGGGAGGACCTCTCAGTCAATACTGAGCAGGCCCCGAGTTTATTCACAGTGCTATACTTATATAGATTTTAAGGACATTAGTGATGTTAGAAGCAGCTAACAATTGTCTATAGTCATAGTTAGAAACTTGGAAACAGAGAACTGTAGTCAGTAAAAAAAGCAAAAATGAAATAGTGTCTTAATTTTTACACCTGGTCTATAACTAGTTTTTTTTTTTTTGAGATGTAACTTTTTTATTGTCTACTGTCTGGAGGCCACCTTTCTAGTGCCAATTCTAGTCTATTGGATAAGCTGTCTAGAGAGAAGAATAACTTTATTTTCAGCACATCACAAAGGAGTTTGTTGATCAACCTAATTGCTAAGGAAAGAACAGCAAATTCTTAAATGAGGAGCAGACGGAGAATAACCTTGGGCCAGAGGTTGTTTACCTCTTGTCGCCACTGATCCGGCATCCCAAGGCAGCAACTAGACAGATCCCATTATTTAGGATGAGGTTGCAGATCTCTTGGGAGCTAGGCAGCACTGTTCATAGTGCAGACCTCTTAACTGTTAGTTAGGGCAGCACCCAGTGCAGATCTCCAGGCCTCACAGTGACAACCCCCAGGTAGCTTCCTACAATAAACAAAAAAACTGTTTAATTTTTAAGAGACCGTGAGGGCCAAGTATGGTGGTGCTCTTAGGAGGCTGAGGCAGGAGAATAGAGTTCAGAGCCAGCCTGGGCTGCATAGTGAGACTCATTCTCACAAATAGATAAGAGAGAGACTTGGAAATTTTTTTTTCCTTTAATTTTTTCCTTTTTTTTTTTTTTTTTTTTGAGACAGGGTCTCGCTTTGTAGTTCAGGCTAGCTCTGAGCTCACTATGTAGCCCAGGCAAGCCTCGAACTCAGCGGTCCTCCTGTCTCTGCCTCCCGAGTGCTGGTATTTTTTGTTTTTGTTTTTTGATACTGGGGATTGAACTTGGGACCTTGCACTTACAAGAGAGGCACCAGAACCACTGAACTAAATGTTCAATCCCCCAGAGTCATTTGTTGAAAAGACTGTTCTTTGTATGTTTAATAATCTTGGCACCTTGTCAAAAATCACCTACCCAGGGCTGGAGATTTAGCTCAGTGGTTCCGGCGCCTGCCTCGCAAGTGCAAGGTCCTGAGTTTGATCCTGGAAACCACATAGAATGCTGGGTGTGGTGACTCACACCCACCAGCAGTCAATGCCACATACCACAGTGCCGGGCGTGGTGGCTCGTGCCTGTAATCCCAGCACTCGGGAGGCAGAGACAGGAGGATTGTTGAGTTCAAGGTTTGCCTGGGCTACATAGTGAGCTCAGGGCCAGCCTGAACTACAAAGTGAGACCCTGTCTCAAAAGAAAAAAAAAATCACCTACCCATAGATACAGAAGTTTATTTCTGACTCTTCTGTTGATCTATATGTCTGTGTACAGTACAACAGTTTTGAAAGCCATTGCTTTGTAGTTAATTTTGAAATGGGGACAAGTTAGTCCTCTAACTTTGCTCTTTTCTTTCAGGATTATTTGACCATTTGGAATTTTTTATAATTCTATGTAGATTTTAGAATCAGCTTAGTTCATATAATGTCAAGATTCTTATAAATACTGCACTGAACCTGTAGATTAGTTTGTAGACTATTGCCATCATAACAATATTAAGCCTTCCCATCTATGTATACAGAATATACATGTCTCTATATCTTCTTTAATTTTGTTCAGTGGTGCCTTGGGTTTTTCAGGGTATATTTTATGCTTCTTTAATTTATTTCCATGTTACTTCTTTGGATAGTATTGTGAATAGTATTTTTTTTTTTTTGGTGGGAGACTTCAAATAAGGTCTCACTATGTAGTTCCTTGAATTACTGTGTAGCCCAGGCTGGTCTCAAATTAACACTAAACCTTTTGCCTTAGCCTCCTGAATGTTGGGGTTACAGGCAAGCACCACTACATCCATTTTGGAATTGATTTTTTAATTTTCAGTTTAAGATTATTTATTACAAGTGTATAAAATGCAATTAAACTTTATATATTGATCTTGTATCCCACAACCTTGCTGAATTTAACTATTTTTAATAGATTTCTTAGAGTTTTGTTTAAGATTATGTCCTATGCAAATATAATTTTACTTCCTCCTTATCAATTTGTTTGTCATTTGTTTTTTACTGTCTCTTTTTTTGGTGCTCTTGCCATGTAGTTCAGGCTGGCCTTGAATTCATAGTGTAGCCCAGGCTGGCCTCAAACTCATGGGGATCCTCCTGTCTTAGTCTCCCAAGTGCTGGCATAACAGGCATATGCTACCATGTTTGGCTCTCATCGTAAGTATAATTATTTTTTTCACAAATACTAAGACACCAGATTTCAACTCTAGAGGAAGGGAAACTCGGATATGAGCCAGAACTGCAGGCTCAGATGTGAAAAGAAGGAAGATGAAATAAGGAAAGTCCAACTGACAGCTTGAGGTTCTATTTTGTTTAGTTTTTTTTTTTTTTTTTGAGACCAGGTCTTCCTGAGGAGCCCAGGCTGGTCTTGAACTTGTAGGGATCTTCCTACCTCAGCCTCTGGGGCACTGGAATTACAGGCGTGTACCATCACACCTGGCTGTTTCTTATTCTTGTCTAATTCCCTGGCTGGATCCCCTGTTACAGAGGTGAAAAGAAGTGGCAAGAGCAAATATAAGTGTTTTGTTCTTTGGAGAAAATCATGTATAGTATATTGTTAGTACCTTGAAGTTGCATAGTAAAATCATAAAAGAAAATCTAGTGTTGTTTGAAAGAGATTTAATTCACATTTTGATTATGTTGCTCAAGTTTCTTGAGGTCATCTTGATACCGTCAGTCACCTAAGAATTTGGAAATGTAAATGTTCATGTCTCACCTATGTACTCTGAATAAGAACTAGAAATAAAAGGTAGGAGTTTAGTCTGTGACATAATTGTAGCTTACTGAAAATAACATTAGTAATGTTGTTAATGAGTAAAGCACATGAGGTTTTAAGGTTATGGAATGTGTAATATTTACAAAGATTGGTCATAGTACACTTTCCCTTCTTTTCCTATTTCCTTTTCCTTCCCTTCCCCAGTCTTTATCTTCATAATATATGAAAGGGCCGGAGTGTTAGCTCAGTGGTTTCGGCGCCTGCCTCATAATATATAAAAAAAGAATCAGCAGTTGCCAATTTCTGGGATTTTAGGCAAGGTTAAAAGAATGAGCTCTGGCATTAAACTGCATGGCTTGAAATTCTAGTTCTTTTTATTAGCTCTGTTTTTGGGGAAGTCGTTTAATAGTTCTGCATTTTGGATTCTTAAAAT
The DNA here is from genome assembly GCA_004025085.1 of Thryonomys swinderianus. Classification (NCBI taxonomy): domain Eukaryota; kingdom Metazoa; phylum Chordata; class Mammalia; order Rodentia; family Thryonomyidae; genus Thryonomys; species Thryonomys swinderianus. Next base: position 3,817 of record PVIC010050590.1, read on the forward strand.
ATAAAGTATGAATATGCTGCTTTAGAGAGTTCTGAATTAAATGAGGTAATAAAGTGCTGAGAGTAGTGCCAGGTTTCCAGTAAGTCCTTAAGAAATAAAAATACTTACTATTACAGTTACTGTTGATCAAGAACACCCAGCCATGACCCAGTTCGTACACCTTCCTTTTTATACATATTTCATAAGAGCTTTTTTGGGGGTTCTTCCAGGGGCACAGCTACCTGACTGAAGAAATGCTCCTTCTCTAGCTGGGGAACTGACCTGCAACTGAGGTAGAGTGTACAACATCTGGAGGGACTAGGGACGTACTTGGAGCTGTGAAGAAGGAAGGGGACACCCCATTGGCCAGCAGGATCAGCTCGATCAACCCTAGTGACAGATATCATAGCCAGATTGCCCTCACATCCTGTGCATATTTCTTTCTTCTTCTTTTTTTGAGACAGAATCTTGCTTTGTAGTTCAGGCTGGCCCTGAGCTCTCTATGTAGCCTAGGCAAGCCTCGAACTCAGCAGTCCTCCTGCCTCTGCCTCCTGAGTGCTGGGATTACAAGCATGATCCACCACGCCCGGCATTGTGGTATGTGGTATTGATCTGCCTATTACTGTACTCTGTGGTTGCTGGGGAGTGAACTCGGGACCTTGCACTTAGAAGGCAGATGGAACCACTGAGCTAAATCCCCAGCCCTGTGCATATTTCTTGGTGTGCCATAGTTATTCTTTGCTTCATTCATTCTATAATTTCTGAGTACATCCTATTTATGCATAGTCTGTCTCCAAACTGAGAATACGTGGTAGAGTCAATTGCTGTGTGTGTTAATATTTCTAGTGAAGCAGTGGCCGGGGATTTAGCTCAACTGGTACCATGCCAACCTTGGACGTACAAGGACCCGAATTCGATCCCTGGTACTGCAAAAAAAAAAAAAAAATTCTAGTGAAGGAGACCAACAGGAACAGGTAATATGTCAGATGGTAGTAAGAGCTAGGAGGAACAGTGGAGCAGGGTAAGGGAAGAGAAATAAGGTACTACTTTAGATACAGTAGTCAGACCCCTCTGAGGAGGTTGAATGTCATTAGACTTTTGAATGAAATATGAACTAAACTATATGAATATGGAGATGTTTCAGATAGAGTGACCAGAAGGTGCAGAGGCTTTGAGATAGGAGTTCTCTGTGCAGTTGCTCGATTGGTGTTTTATAATTTGATTTAGGTGTCACATGTAAGCCAAGACTTCTTCAGCTTTTTGTATGTTAATTTGTTATGAAATAATTCATCCATGGTTTTTACAGGTGTCTCCACTTTCATCTCTCGAGTGCCTGTGGTCTTCTAGCAGCCGAGTTTGCTCCCTTGTGCTGCACTTACACAGTAGATTGCCTATGTCTGTCATCCCATTTCCCTTTTCTATGAGTTTTCAGGAATATCTGGGGACTGTGGTTTCTTCCTTTTTTCTAGCATCTAGCACAGCAGGAATTTAACTTGATGATTGATGAGCGAGCAAATAAATAAGCAATTTTTTACTTTGTTTTACTAGTATTTATTTCTTCCTGGTAGTAACAGTATAATTTATTTGAATGCAATTTTCCCTCATTTGCGGGAAATTGGTTCCATGACCACTGGAGCCACCAAAATCTGTGGGTGCTCTGGTCCTTCACCTAAAATGGTATAGTGTGCACTATTTCTTTTATCTACTTGAAATCATCACTAGATTACTCGTGGTACCTGATATAATATAAATGTTATACACATAGTTGTACTCTATTGTTTGAGGAAAGATGTTGGAAAAGTTTGTTCATGTTCAATCCAGATGCAGTTATTTTCTTCTGATACATTTAAAGTGCACTTGACTGACTCCATAGAAATAGAACTTACGGGGGCCAGAGGGTTAGCTCAGTGGTTCCGGCACCTGCCTCGCAAGCGCAAGGTCCCGAGTTCGATCCCTGGTAACCACATATAATGCTGGATGTGGAGACACGCCCACCAACAACACCGCATACCACAATGCCAGGCATGGTGGCTCACGCCTGTAATCTCAGCACTCTGGAGGCAGAGACAGGAGGATTGCTGAGTTCGCGGCGGCTTGCCTGGGTACCATAGTGAGCTCAGGGCCAGCCTGAACTACAAAGTGAGACCCTGTCTCAAAAAGCAAAAAAAAAGAAATAGAACTTATGGATACAGAAAGCTGGCTGTAGTTTGGCATTTAGCTTAGTGCACAATTATATTTTTGCAGTCCAGCTATTGTGTTATAATTTTTCTTTTTTCCCTGAGTTCCAAGACAGCAAAAAAAGTTTTGAATGTTCATTTTTGTACCAGTACTTAATACAAGCACACATAATATAGCACCACTTATTTGAACAAATGAGATGATGTCAGTATGTTAATAAATTGAGCTTTCTATTTAATCATAAAGATTGTAGTATAAGTCACTTTTGGATGCTATTCTAGTAGGTTTTGAACTAAAAGTGTAAGCAAATAGATGATTTTAGGTAGGCTTATTCTCTTGTCTGTATTTCTTCAGTATACCTTATCAGGTCATATAGTCATGTAACTGCTCCAGAGAGAGTTACTATATTTTTTAAAATTAGAAACAGAGGGCCAGAGATTTAGCTCAGTGGTTCCAGTTCCTGCCTGGCAAGTGCAAGGTTCCTGGTTTGATCCCTGGTAACCACATACAACAATGTCAGGCATGGTGACTCATGCCCACCAGCAATCAGTGTCACATACCACAATGCTGGTGTGGTGGCTCATGCCTGTAATGCCAGCACTCGGGAGGCAGAGGCAGAGGCAAAGGCAGGAGGATTGCTAAGTTTGAGGCTTGCCTGGGCTACATAGCTCAGGGCTAGCCTGAATTATAAAGTGAGACCCTGTCTCAAAAAAAAAAAAATAGAAACATATGTTCCAATAATTATTTGGAATATTAGACATTCAGACAGGATGAGTATTATCTTTGTACCTATGGATCAAAATTACCCTCTGTAGTTCCATATAGAAATTCTTGTTTTTAGTGTCGTCTTGAAAAGATTAAGCATTAATGACTTCTAGTCTAGGTTATTTTCTGCAGATCAACAATGAATGAACAGTATACAAAGTCTTGTGCAACGTTTGCACTTTAAACTGCTTGCCTTAACCAGTGGTGGTACATGCATGACTGTCCCATCAGGCAGTGCGATCATGTGTTGGACAGTCATGCATGCGCCACCACGCCTGGCACTGTGGTATGTGGCATTGATGGCTGGTGGGCGTGAATCTCCATGCCCAGCATTGTATGTGGTTACGGGGATCGAACTCAGGACCTTGCGCTTGTGAGGCAGGCGCTGGAACCCCTGAGCTAACCCTCCGGCCCCTTTCCTTCCAATTTTTTTTTTCTTTTTTTTGATTTTGAGACAGGGTCTCGCTTTGTAGTTCAGGCTGGCCCTGAGCTCACTGTGGTGCCCAGGCAAGCCGCCGCGAACTCAGCAATCCTCCTGTCTCTGCCTCCTGAGTGCTGGGATTACAGGCGTGAGCCACCATGTCCAGCATTGTGGTATGTGGTGTTGGTTGTTGGTGGGCGTGTCTCCACACCCAGCATTATATGTGGTTACCGGGGATCGAACTCAGGACCTTGCGCTTGCGAGGCAGGCGCTGAAACCACTGAGCTAACCCTCCGGCGCTTTCCTTCCAATTTTAAGACTTCCTCCTCAATTTTATTTTTTTACTTTGTATTATTTATTTATTTACTTTTTGTAGACAGAGTCTTGGTATATAGTTTAGGCTGACCTTAAACTCTTACTGCCTCAGGCTCCCTAGTGTTGGGATTACAGGTGTGCATCACCACGCCTGACCTCTGCTTTGTATTAAAATTGGTCACATAAACTTGTTAGTTGAGTAGTAGAAGAGTGAGGTATGTTGCAGTCATCGTTGCTGCACATGTATGTATTTGGTTGTATGTGAAAAATAGGTGGTTTAATTGGAATATCCAGCGAATGCTTCATTATACTTGAGTTCTGCATAAAAAGAAAAAAAAGATCTAAATTATAAAGAAGAGTATGTCTGCCTTATTGTGTGCATAGTTGCTAATGCTCAAAGGTAAGTCAGAGGAATCTTCAGATATTAAATGGGAAGAAAACTTTGACTTAATGTTAGATTGTGATACATGGGGGAAAAGGTAGATAAATATATGCAGTGTAAATTAATAAGAATATTTTTTTCTGATGGCATGTACTTGTCATTCAAGCTCTGAAGAGGCTTAGGCAAGAGTATTCAAAGTTCAAGGCTGATTTGGACTTTGTCTCACAAAACCAAAAGGGGAATAATGTGAAAGTCCTGCTTAGTATGCTGGCACACACCTTTAATGCTAGTAAGTTTGGGTGATTTAGTGAGACCCTGATCCAAAAAAAGTTTATTAAAGGGCTAGAGGTGTTGGTCAGTGATAGAGTGTTTGTCTAGGATGCACAAGGCCCTGAGTCAACACCCAGTACTGAATAAAAAAGAGAAAGAAGAAAAATAATCCTGATGGGGTTTGAATCCTGGTACCAACCATAACTAGATCTGTGATTTGAGTCAATTATTACATTCATTAATGTTTCATTTTCCTCATCTATTGCATAGAGTTTAGATTAGTACAGTACTTGATATATAGGAAGTGCTCAGTATTTATAAGTATCTATTATGAAGTTGTGAAACTGTGCTTGTTTGAAATACAGTATTTAAATTCATATATTACAGTTTAACTTGCCTTTTTCTTTTTAAAAATTTAAATAACTTGTAGGTTTTAAAAATGGAGGATCTGTCACCCAGCTAGTGTTTCTTTAGCTGTGTGTAAGATGGAAATCAGACATGGACTGGTTCTTTACCTCTCTTCTCCATTGCACAGAACTATCACTGTCATCTGCCCTTTTCTTTAGGGGCCTGTAAAGAGGTAGGTCCCTGTACAGGCTTCCAGGCTGAGGGCTCTTACTCAATTTTGTGTAAAAATCGTGAACTGGCAAAGTGTAGCTTTTTTTATGTTACTAGCCCAGAGCTTTGAGTGCCAGCAGTTGTTAGCATGGAGGGGAGCCATACACTGACTGACCTGCTGAGATGTGGAAGTTGCCCACATGGGGAAAAAGTAGGTGCACCCATATGCAGTGACAGACTTCCTATGTCATGGCTCCCTTTGCTGACCTAAGTGAGGACAGTTGTGGAGGAGCAGAGTCATCCAGAGAGACTAAAGGCTGTATTTGAAGCTTGCTGAAGTTAGAGCAAATATTCCCTGGGGTGCCTTGGAATGCTTGATGTAGCTGGGCTGCCTGCAAGACATTTGGGAAACTGAGAAGGGAAAATGGAAAGTATTCCTGGGGAACGTTGGTGCTTTCCGTCTGTCTCAGATTGAACCCAGTGCTTTGTATGTTGTATGAAGTGGTTTGTCACTGAGCCGTATTCTTTTTTTTTTGAGACAGGGTCTTGCTTTATAGTTTAGGCTGGCCCTGAGCTCACTTTGTAGCCCAGGGAAGCCTTGAACTCAGCAATCCTCCTGCCTCTGCCTCCCTTGAGCCACCATGCCCGGCACTGTGGTATGTGGTATTGATTGCTGGTCGGTGTGACTCACCATGCCCAGCATTGTATGTGGTTACCGGGATCGAACTCAGGACCTTGCGCTTGTGAGGTAGGCGTAGGAACCACTGAGCTAAATCTCCGGCCTGAGCCATATTCTTTTAAAGAAAATATTTGATTACTGATTCTTCTTGGTTTTGCCATCTTGTTAACTGCAAAAAAAATTTTTTTTGGCCGGGTGTGTTGGCTCACGCCTGTAATCCCAGCACTTGGGAGGCAGAGACAGGAGGATTGCTGAGTTCAAGGCTTGCCTGGGCTACATAGTGAACTCAGGGCCAGCTGAACTACAAAGCGAGACCCTGCCTCAAAAAAAAAAAAAATTTTTTTTTTTGGTCTCATTTGTTCAAGGCTTGTATTTTTCTCCCTAAATGAGGTGACTCTCCTTTGTCTGTATAAACATCAGCATGTCTGAGGTATTAATCCAAGCTGTCCTGTGCTATTAAGCACCCCACCCCATTGGGTGATTGCTAGAGCCTGTCGGACAGGGTAACGAAGTCGAGAGGTGCAGATTAAGAAGAAATAGAAGACAGAATAATGGGATCGGAATGACCTCTCAGTACTGAGCAGGACACCTCGTTTATTCATAGCGCTATACTTAATACAAATTTCAGGGTCATCAGTGGTGTCAGAAGCAGCTAACAATTGTCTATAGTCACAGTTAGAGATTGGAAACAGAGAACTGCAGAATCAGCATGATAAAAAACAGAAGTAGTGATTTAACCTTCACACCCCGCCTACAACTGGTTCTTTTAAAATGTAACTTCCCTATGGTCTACTTTTTGAAGGTTACTTTTCTTTGCCATTCCTAGTCTATTAAATCATTGAAACAAGCAGTCAAGAAACAAGAATATCTTTACCTTCAGTGCATCACAATTAGAGTTTGTTGATCAACTTAATCACTAAGGGAAGGGCAGCAAATTCATAACTGAGGGGTCAATGGAGAGCGACCTTGGGCCAGATGTTTATACCTGACCTTTACTGCTAAGGCATTCCAAGGCAGCAACCCTGGCTGAGGTTGCAGCTTTTCTCAAGAGAGCTGGGCGGCACCGTTTAAAGTGCAGGTCTCCCCACTTAAGTTAGGGCAGCACCAAGTGCAGATCTCCAGGCCTAGCAGTGGAGACGCTCAGACGGCTCCTCACAGGTGACATGAGTAATGTTTGAGGGTTTTCCCTTTGTCCCATTTCATAAGTCATTACTGTTTAAATCCCAGATGAACTTGGCACACGCCTATAATCCCACCTATTTGGGAGACAGGCAAGAGGGTCACCAGGTGAGGCCAGACTGGGCAATTTAGTGAGGCATAACTTTGTGCAATATTTTTTTTTTTTGAGACAGGGTCTCGCTTTGTAGTTCAGGCTGGCCCTGAGCTCACTGTGTAGCCCAGGCAAGCCTCAAACTCAGCAATCCTCCTGTCTCTGCCTCCCGAGTGCTGGGATTACAGGTTTGAGCCACCAAACCCGGCATTTGTGGTATGTGGTACTGATTGCTGGTGGGCATGAGTCACCACGCCCATATTGTTGTATGTGGTTACTGGGGAATCGAACCAGAGACCTTGTGTTTGCTAGGTAGGCGCTGAACTACTGAGCTAAATCTTCGGCTCTTGCTCAGTTTTATAATGTATAGATTCATGTTATTATAGCCACAATCAAGATAAAGAGCTATTTTATTGCAAAAATGGAACCAGCTCTCCCCTCTATTTAATTAGATTATACATATGTCATTCTTATATTGTGTAACTTTGGGATTCATTGAAAAAAAGACTGAGATGCTTTAGAGGCAGTCTCTCTGTTTTCAGCTTTTCCCACATTGTTCTGTAACCATTTATAGTAATTTCAGTTCGTGTGTTGAAGGTCTTAGATTCTCAAATCTCTTCCAAAGATGACATTGAAGCAATCCTTGACATTACTGTGTAGTGAATTTTCCCAATAACTAGGACTTATGTATTTATTTTTGGTACCTAATACACTTTGGTGTTAAACTTTCTTATATGTTAACTTTCCCTAGGTGGTACTGGAGTAGAAACCATACCAGTTATCTTACAGTAGGAAAGGTTTATGTATTGCCCATTCTAGAATCCCAAGGAGTTAGCTGTGGTTCTGCTCTGCAGTTCTTTTTATTTTAGGGTCTAAGGCTGGAGGGTCAGTCTTTGTGATATACTGTTGTTGGCAGAGAAAGGAGTAAGAACCTGCAAAAACAAATAGTAGCTGTTACATATTATTCCTTACTGATCAAAGTCAGTCCCATGGCCAAGCCTCATACTGGAGCACTACATGTCACTAGCATTTCTAAAACATTTTGTATGATATAAAAAATTCTTTCAGTGGTTATAATTGGATACTAAGACACAGAAGCATATGTAGTAAATAACAACTACTCCTTAAAGGAAAACTTCTATAGCTCTATGAATATTTAACCAGTCACAACTGGTAATAGATAAAATTTCTTTGAAATAACAGAATTTTAAAATGTCACTTTAACTTTGAACCTATAGTTTAGATGTTGCCTTTTAGAAATTTAGTTGCTAAAAGATCACATGCAGTCATACCATCAGTTTGTTTTATATACTGATCAAATTTTTATATTTTCCCTATATTGAAAGTGGCTATTGTTCCATTATCATAATAGAACATGCTTATAAAACATGTTTTCAAAGACAGAGTAATACAGTATGTAAAAGTGATTTATAATACTTATCCAGAGATACTCACTGTGATCACTTTTTTTTTTTTTTCCTTTTAGAGACAGGGTCTCGCTTTGTAGTTCAGGCTGGCTCTGAGCTCACTATATAGCCCAGGCAAACCTCAAACTCAGCAATCCTCCTGTCTCTGCCTCCTGAGTGCTGGGATTACCGGCGTGAGCCACCACGCCCGCCCGGCACTGTGAAATGTGGTGCTGGATTGCTGGTGGGCGTGAGTCACCATGCCCAGCATTGTTGTATGTGGTTACTGGGGATCGAACTCAGGACATTGCACTTGCGAGGCAGGCGTCGGAACCACTGAGCTAAATCTCCGGCCCCATAGATACGGTTTTTATTGCATTGATAGATCAATAAAATCATTTTATTCAAAGTTTGTTTTCAAAGTGAATTTTTTCTAAAACATTTTGTATGATATAAAAAAATCTTTACAGGGCTGGAGGGTTAGCTCAGTGGTTCCGGCGCCTGCCTCGCAAGTGTAAGGACCTGAGTTCGATCCCCGGTTACCACATATAATGCTGGGCGTGGTGGCTCATGCCTGTAATCCCAGCACTCGGGAGGCAGAGACAGGAGGATTGCTGAGTTCACAGTGGCTTGCCTGGGCACCATAGTGAGTCAGGGCCAGCCTGAACTACAAAGCAAGACCCTGTCTCCAAAAAGCAAAAAAAAAAAAAAAAAAAAAACTTT
>PVIC010050591.1:0-12903 GCA_004025085.1 Thryonomys swinderianus
CTCGCAAGCGCAAGGACCTGAGTTCGATCCCTGGTTACCACATATAATGCTGGGCGTGGTGGCTCACGCCTGTAATCCCAGCACTCGGGAGGCAGAGACAAGAGGATTGCTGAGTTCGCGGCGGCTTGCCTGGGCACCATAGTGAGCTCAGGGCCAGCCTGAACTACAAAGCGAGACCCTGTCTCCAAAAAGCAAAAAATAAATAAATAAATAAAGAGCCAGGAATATAGTTCAGTGGCACAGCATCTGCCTAGCAAGCTCGAGTCCCTGAGTGATTCCCAGTACCAAAATAAATAAAAATTAAAATAAATTTTAAAATAAAATAAAATAATAAAAATGAATGGAAACTCTAGGTCTTCAATACCACAAAATACAAGTGAAAGACAAGCAGAGGAAAAAATAGATTCCTCAAATTTTTACAATGACCAAAAAATTTTAAGGGCTATTCAAACTATTGAAGGAAAGACATTTAACTTGCCTCTAAAATACCTGGATTAACACCAACATAGGCGGTAGAGTCAACCTAATGAAACTGGTCCCACTATAGAACAAAAAAGAAAGCGCAAAATTTAATCAACAGGGGCTACAAAGACTGTAAATAACATCAGTTTTTGAAAATGGCACAAATCAAAGATCCTTTCAAAGTTCAAAGAACAGCAGTAAACTTGTCACCCAAAAACATTCTCCCAGACAGTAACCACAATCAAAAGTGTCATCTTCCAGTACAAAAGTCAGCAAAAGAGAATAGACAGAGTATTAAAAGGCAGAACCATAAGAACAAATGAACTGGTATGCTGTGAGAAATATTTAATTTAGAAAAGTTATTTTAAAAATTCAACAAAAGAAAAAGAAGACAAATGTAATTAAATATGATTATCTCTGGGGCTAGGGATTTAGCTCAGTGCTTCTGGCATCTGCCTGGCAAGCACAAGGTCCAGAGTTCAATCCCCACATACCACATACCACAATGCCAGGCATGGTAGCTCATGCCTGTGATCCCAGCACTGGAAAGACAGAGGCAAGAGGACTGCTGTAAATTCAAGGGTAGGCGGGCTACACAGTGAGCTCAGGACCAGCCTCAACTACAAAGGAGATGCTGTCTCAAAAACAAAAACAAGGGCCAGGCGTGGTGGCTCACACCTGTAATCCCAGCACTCTCCCAGCACTTGGGAGGCAGAGACAGGAGGACTGCTGAGTTCGAGGCTTGCCTGGGCTGCATAGTGAGCTCAGAGCTAGCCTGAACTACAAAGTGAGACCCTGTCTCAAAAAAAAAAAAAAAAAAACAAGGGTTGAGGATTTAGCTCATGTGGTACCGGGCCAATCTTGGATGCACAAGGGCCCAAGTTCAATCCCCAGTACCACAAAAACAAAACAAAACAGAATAAAACAAAACACTATCTCATCACTATCATCACTAGGTCATCTTTCAGCCAAGTAGCCTCATTCACACCCTGACCTCTTAATTCCTATCTCTGCATTGCTTTGAGGCAAATTATTTTTTAATATAGACAATTCATCAGCAAAAACACTTCAAAAATATTAAATTTCTCAAGTGTATTGAAATAAAAGAGGAAAATAGTGAAAGGTCAGTTTAAGAATATGGATATATAATCAGAAGCTGAGTGTGGAAACATACTCCTGTAATACCAGCACTTGGGATGCTGAGTCAGAAGGATTGCCAAAAGTTCAAGGCCACCTGGACTAAATAGTGAGACCCTGTCTCCAAAAAAGAAACCAAGAATATGAACAAGCTCAACGGCACACACTTATAATACCAGCACTCTGGGAGGGTAAGGCAGGAGGATCAATAAATTTAAGCCTAGCCTGGGCAATTTACAAGACCCTTTCTCAAAATAAAAAGTAAGAGAGACTGACGACATAGCACTGTGCAAAGGTCCTGAGTTCAATCCCCAATACCAAAACAATGAAGAGAAAGAGAACGAAAAACACTACACAGAAATAATAAACCATTTCCATGGTCCATTAATATCAGAGTGACTCCAGAACTAAGTAGACAAAAAACTCAGCAGAAAAAGTTCCATACATGGGGCCAGGGATTTAGCTCAGTGGTTCCCGTGTCTGCCTTGCAAACACAAGGTCCTGAGCTTGATCTCCAGTAACCGCATACCACAATGCCGGGCATGGTAGCTCATGCCTGTAATCCCAGCACTCAGGAGGCAGAGGCAGGAGGATTGCTGTGAGTTCAAGGCTTGCCTGGGCTAAACAGTGAGCTCAGGGCCAGCCTGAACTACAAAGCAAGATCCTGTCTCCAAAAACAACAAAAACAAAAAAAAAGAAAAAGTTCTACACATGTACAATGCTATCAATGATAAAACACAAATTAACAGGCAAGCTTCTGAGGCATATAAAACTGAAATGAACAATATATAATTTAAAGAAATTCTTAGCCAGGTGTGGTGGTACACTCTGTGATCCCAATACTAGGGAAGCTGAAGCAGGAGGATCACAAGTTCGAAGCCAGTCTGGAATACACAGTTTGAAAACAAACTGTGTCAGAGATTTAGCTCAGTGGTTCCAGCACCTGCCTAGCAAGTGCAAGGTCCTCAGTTAGATCTCCAGTAACCACATACAATAATACCAGGCGTGGTGATTCACGCCCACCATATCACAGTGCCGGGTATGGTGGCTCATGCCTGTAATCCCAGCACTTGGGAGGCAGAGGTCGGAGAATTGCTCAGTTTGAGGCTTTTCTGGGCTATATAGTGAGCTCAGGGCCAGCCTGAACCACAAAGTGAGATCCTGTTTCAAAAAAAAAAAAAAAGAAAAAATTTACCCAGTTAAGGAAATAACCTGAATAACTGCACTGATTGCACATATAGTTCTTAGTCATTTGTCTAAATTTCAAAGAAAAGTCTCCATTTCCCTGTATTTTCAAATTATTTTAAAATTTATGAATATCACCCTTTAGCCATTCCTTTTTGAAAAATACTTCTGGACAGTCTAGCATCAATCTTGTTTTTTCATTATGTAGTTCAGACTGGCCTTGATCTCACTACATACGCCCAGGCTCCACAGAACTCACAGTGATGCCTCCCACGGCGCTGCAGGCATGTACCACCATGCCCAGTCAAACTTACTTAAAAACATACCTTTCAGAAAAATAATTTATTACAACATTCTGAAAAAATATTAAGCATCCTGAATTTTCCAAATGCCTTCGGGGATACTACCCCAAATCTCCAATATTTGATTTTCTTCTATTTCCCACTTCACTCCTCATACCAGAAATCAAACTCAAGACTTCGAGCTTTCAAGGCAGGTTGCAGTACCAGAGTTAAATCTGCAGCCCTAAAATCTTATTTTCTTTCCTGAGAATTATAAAAGAAAAGGGAAAAGATGCTAGGATAGTGACTAAACCACCTCATCTTCAACCAGAGGTTGATAATTTTCCAGCTAGCTTTCTTCTCACTCCGATCTCTACCCAGGTTAGGCTCAGTGTTTTTCTCAGATGACCCTTGATGGTTCCCAATTGTGTTGTTTTTACAGTGTAGGGATTGGCCCAAGGCCTTGTGCTCGCCAAGTAAGGAGTTTACCACTGAGCTACAACCCCTTAAAATTGTATTTTGAAAGGTCTTCCCAAGGGTTGCCTTGAACTTGTTATCCTTCTGCCTCAGCCTTTTGAAGAGGTGCAAGTAACTGGGATTACAAGCATGTTTCATCATACCTGGCTCCACCTCAGTTTCTTAAGTCTTTGCCTTTGCCACGCCCCAGGATGGATCACTCTTCCTCCTGTACCTCAGATTTTTCCTCAAATGTTAGCTTATTCATAAAGCTTTCTCAGGGGACTCAAAGTTAACTTCTCCCAACTCCTTAATATCTCCTATCTCCATTTCATGGTCCCAGGATGTAGCTCAGTGACATCACACAGCTTCCTGGCAAGCACAAGGTCCTAAATTCAATCCCTGGTACCACACAAATAAAATCCACTTCATTTTCCCCATGTCAGTTACTACTTTACAGATGGTCACTGACTTGGAATGGTTCAATCTGGTTTTGGGGTTTTTTTTTTGTTTTTTTTACTATGGTGCAAAAGCAGTATGTGTCCTGATCTATCAATACATAGTATTCTCTGGCAATACTACAACAGGTTCCAGTCACATGACCATGAGGAAGAACTGAGAATCTACTGTAGACTATGTTGCTAAATTGTAATGTGCAGTAGATTAGGCATATTAAATACATTTTTTCAGCTTACAGTTGGGTTTATGTGTATGTAGTAACATCATATGTTGAGGGGCATTGTGTATTTTACAAAAGTATTTGTTTAGAAATGAGCTCTAGAGAGAGAAATATTATCTGTTCTTCTTCCAGCACCCAATAGAGTAGTAAACTACTCAAAATTTGTTAAACATATGAATGAAGGGAAACACAATTCCTTATGCCTACCCTGACTCTAAAGTGTCAAGTATCAAAAATATGAAACTCCTTTCCTTTCTAGTGAATCAGTACCATCACCAGTATATGCCTGTGTTAAGGTATCATGTGAAATTTTTCCAGATATATGCCACTTTAAATTTTTCTGAAGTCCTCTCTTGATATCAGAATTTGACGTAACAGAAATATACATACTCCAGTTGAAACAATGCCAAAACTGGTAAAATACATAAAAACATCAATGAACAAGAGAACGCCTTTATGTTTTGATTAAAAATGGGCAAACTCTAAGGCCAGAGCTGCAAATACTAGGGGAAAGTTAATGTACAGAAAGGATGACAAAAAAATTTTTCTTATCTAGGAAGTAATTAAATTTTAAAAAGGAAATACTACATAAGGAAAAAAAATCTTCCTGGAATACTACAGTGGAAACCAAAACTGACTATACAAGGTATACAGCACTGCCAGGGGTTCTAGTTCCTTGCTTTCTTTCAAGTTACATTGGAATACTCACCTTTGTTACAGAGATTAGATGTGTTTAAAGTGTTGTGACTTTCAGGAATACTGAGGGTGGGTAGGAAGGGAATTAATGAATAAATTGCAAAGCAACCTTATTGCTTCCCAAACACGGTCATACAACATGCTTCTTTCATGCCCTTCTGCCCTGCTTGCTTGATTTATATTTTGGCCACAAAATTGAAGTGTTCAGAGTGCTTAGTGAGAAACTGCTTACACTGAAGACCACTGCCCATCTCAGCCTGATGTGCATGTTCGGGTCCCCAAAGCTGCCACACGGTCTTTACTTTCCCAGCCTCAGTCAGCCCCAGGCTCCGATCATGGTTCCACCTGGCCTCCGGCCTGGGCCAGACCCGGTCCTTTCGCCCTACTGTATGTAGCCTCCGCCATCCGGATGCTCTGGGGGACGACAGGGCGCACCTCTCGGGGGCAGGTGTGGGAAGGGGCCCAGCGGGAGCAGCTGTCTGGGCGCAGCAGCTGTTCCCGGGCACCCCAAGGCCGGGCGGGCGGCCGGCCCGGAGCGGAAAGCGAGCCCCCGGCCTGACACCGCGCGCCCCACCGCCCTCCTCCCTTCCTCGTCTCCCCCGGCGCCGTCACGGACCCCGGCGGAGGGGGCTCCCAGCGGCACAGACGCGCCTGACCCGCCGTGTGCCGCGCCCTGGAGGAGGCTCTCTACAGCCCCGCACCTGACCTGTCGCTCGCCTGACGCCCCCAGCCGGCCGCGGCCGCTACCAGGGCGGCCTGTCGGAGCCCATGCGGCCGGGCCGGGTTGGGCTGTAGCGAAGGGACACGAGCGCAGGTGAGAAGCACAAACTGCGTAAGGTGCAGGTGCAGGGGCAGGGCCCAGACGCGGAGCGGACCCGGGCAGAGGAGCGAAACGGAGTCGCTGATTACCTGCGGTCCGGGACAGGGAGTCTCTCAGAACCCAAGTCAGTCCTCAGCCTCAACAACACAAGATGGCCGACACGTCGCCACGCGCATCACGTGACAGCGCGCGCTCCGCCACGCCCAGGCCCCGCCTCCACCACGCCTAGCTCCCTCCCCCACTTCAGCTCCCACGACCTCCTTCTTTTCCGCTGCCTCCCGGACGATCTAGGTGGACACTCCCCTATCCAAGACCCGGATGTAAGCCTGGAAAGGGCGGGGGCCGCACAGCGCGCAGGCGCTTTCTGCATCCCTTGGTCTTAGGTCTTAGCATGCCCTTGGCTAGGGTTGGTGTCCAGAGCTGGACCAGGGCCAGGGACCCTGTGACTCACTGTCCTGCGCACCCAATCCATGGCGCATTTCCAATTCAAAAATCTCCAAGACACTTAAGACCTGATATTCCAAGCCAGGACGTGTCCGTCACTCTTCAACTAACCTTTCCTGCCAATTTGTCACCATAAGCTAAAAGAGAGGCTACAAAAGCTGAAATTCAAAGTAGTTTCCCTTTTGATACAACTGGCAATTTATTCTGGAGTGTCGGAATGTAACAGCTGTGAGGACTTCATAGCTCCAGATCCCTCCTACTACATCTGGGCCTACAACTCTTTACATAAAATGCTCCGGTTTTAGACTTGCCAGAGAGCTACAGGATGCCTAGCAGTGTTTAGGACCTACTTACACTGAAATTGTGCATTGTTTTTCTGAAAGTCAGATTTAATATGTCCTCTAGTATTTTTACTGGCTAAATCTAATAATTCTAGGTTTTCAAGTCATCTGGTTCCCTTCCTGCCCATCAATGTCTCTCTATAGGACCCTCACCATCAACTTTTTTTTTTTTTTTTTTTTTTTTAGACAGGGTCTCGCTTTGTAGTTCAGGCTGGCCCTGAGCTCACTATGTAGCCCAGGCAAGCCTCAAACTCAGCAATCCTCCTGCCTCTGCCTCTAGAGTGCTGGGATTACAGGTGTGAGCCACCACACCTGGCACCATCAACTTTTTTTCTAACTCAAACATCAAAAACTCCAATTCCGGGCCGGAGGGTTGGCTCAGTGGTTCTAGCGCCTGCCTCGCAAGCATAAGCACCTGAGTTCGATCCCCGGTTACCACATATAATGCTGGGCGTGGTGGCTCACGCCTGTAATCCCAGCACTCGGGAGGCAGAGACAGGAGGATTGCTGAGTTTGCGGCAGCTTGCCTGGGCACCATAGTGAGCTCAGGGCCAGCCTGAACTACAAAGCGAGACCCTGTCTCCAAAAAGAAAAAAAAAAAAAAAAAAACTCCAATTCCTTCTCTACCTCCCTGCCTCTCTGTTCCCTTTGAAAGCCAAATTGCACCAGAGTTGTTTATAGGAGCTTTAGCAGAGCTTTCTCAATTTTCACATCTCCATTCACTCAGGAGCCTCTCCCATGTGGATTCTGTCCTTACCTGTCTGCCTGTGTGGCAGCTACAGGTTGATAACTAGAGCTGTTCAGTGCTCATCTTGCGTTCATGTTTGTCTCCAACATGATTCACCACTTCCTGCTTTCTGAAGTGCTTTGCTCCCTTGACCTTTATGCTCTTCTCACTCAAAGCCACCCAGGAGAATCAGCATCACCTGCAAGCTTGTTAGAACTAGAGCTTTCCACACAGCCCTGTTCTGCTGAACTCAACCCTCCATCTTCCAGGCCATGCCAGCTTATTCTTCCCCTTGTTCAGGGGCCCGAAATGTGCCCTTCCCTTGAACCTCTGCACTTACTCCCTCTTGTTTCAGTGCCATTCCAAGCATTTCCCCCCTCTCCTCCCCAACTTCCACAACTGTTCATTTTAAAAGCCTAAACAAATGTTACCGCCCGCCTGATCAGTTTCTTAAATCCCTTAAATAAGATCAAAGTAATCCCTTGTCCTGTAATTTTTTGTTAAAAAAAGTACTTGTTGTGTGCCAACCCCCTCATTCAGTGCTTGCTTTCTCTCTTGTAATCCATGTGATGGTCTAGGAAGCCACTAGGCCTGCCTTATCTGAATCTTAGCCAAGACCTCCAAGCCAGGCAGCTTGTGGGAGACCAGACAGTGAGGACTAAGGCCTCGCTGACCTTTCCCACAAGTACGCAGGAGAAAAACAACAGGTTGTGCCTCTTTTGCCAATAAGCAGGGGTGCTAGCACATTGCAAGGCCTAGAGAAGAGTCCATACTATACACCTGAGATTTGGTATTTCCCTGGGTATAGGTCATAGATAACATGAAGCAGATGAATCTTCTGTTAACAATTGCTTACTCTCATGTGTCAGTGAATAAAAGCTAGGTGAGACAAACGCTCAGGGCTCTTGTCCACTAGAGGGAGAGAGCCCCGATCCTTCACTCCAGATGAACTGTGTCTTTTTGTCTTTCATTTTCTTTTGTCTTCTAGTCAAGAGCAAACCCATAAGATGGTCTCCCACATGGGCTGGCTGTCAAGTCTGTGTCCCTATTCGGTCTGCCATTACACTGCACTAATGTGCTGGCACCTGAACATTGTGTTGATTTTCTAATGAAAGCATCATTTACACACAGTAAAATTTAGCATTTTTAGTGTATAGTTCTGCAACTTTTTAAAAAATATCATATGGCGGGGCCAGAGATTTAGCTCAGTGGTTCTGGCGCCTGCCTCACAAGCCCAAGGTCCTGAGTTCGATCCCCTGGTAACCACATACAATGCTGGGTGGGGTGGCTCATGCCCACCAGCAATCAGTACCACATACCACTGTGCCAGGCGTGGTGGCTCACGCCTGTCATCCCAGCACTCAGGAGGCAGAGGCAGGAGGACTGCTGAGTTCAAGGCTTGCCTGGGCTACATAGTGAGCCCAGGGCCAGCCTCAACTACAAAGTGAGACCCTGTCTCAAAAAAAATAAACAGGGCCAGAGGATTAGCTCAGTGGTTCCAGTGCCTGCCTCGCAAGCGCAAGGTCCTGAGTTCGATCCCCGGTAACCACATATAATGCTGGGCGTGGAGACATGCCTACCAACAATCAACACCGCATACCACAATGCCAGATGTGGTGGCTCATGCCTGTAATCCCAGCACTCGTGAGGCAGAGACAGGAGGATTGCTGAGTTCGCAGTGGCTTGCCTGGGTACCATAGTGAGCTCAGGGTCACCCTGAACTACAAAGCGAGACCCTGTCTCAAAAAGCAAAAAATAAATAAATAAATAAATAAAATAAACAAAATAAAATATCATATGAGGGCCAGAGATTTAGCTCAGTGGTCCCTGTGCCTGCCTAGCAAGCGCAAGGTCCCTGGTTCGATCCCTGGTAACCACATACAACAATATTGGGCGTGGTGACTCACGCCCACCAGCAATTAGTACCACATACCACAATGCCAGCCATGGTGTCTCATGCCTGTAATCCCAGCACTCAGGAGGCAGAGGCAAGAGGATTGCTGAGTTCAAGGCTTGTCTGGGCTACATAGTGAGCTCAGGGCCAGCCTGAACTACAAAGCGAAACCCTGTCTCAAAACACACACACACAAACACACACACACGGTTTCCTTTGTTGGGGGGATTGATTTTTGAGACAGAGTTTCACTGTATGGTTCAAGCCGGCCTTGATCGCACTATGTATCCAGCCTGGCCTCAAACTCATGGTGATCCTCTTTTCTCAGCCTTCTGAATGCTGGGGGTTACAGGTCCCTACTACCATCCCCAGAGGTTCTGCAACTTTTGACAGATGTTTACTTGTAACTAGCACCAAAATCAAATGAAATGTCACCTACAGAAGTTCCCCCAGTGACCCTTGGAAGTCAGCCTCAACCCCCTCCCAGCCCTTGTAACCACCATCAGGATCTGTCCTAGTTTTACTTTGTACTGTCACATAAGTTTAATAAGGATGCAGCTTGTTGAAACTCATGTCTTTCACTTAGCATAGTACATTCTGCAAACATATTACTGCATGATTCGCCTTTCTTATTGCTTAATAATTTCTTCATGTTTGTGTATATGTACAAGCACACATGTACACATGTATTACTCATTTACACATTCCTCAAGTGAGGGACATTTAGTTTCTTTCTAATCTCACATTCAGGCATTTGTGACAACATAGATTTAGTTTTTGCTCTTCTTTTTGTCCTGTTTGCAGTGCTAACAATTGAACCCAGGGCCTCCCACATGCTAGGCAAGTGCTCTACCTGTGCTACAACCCCCAACTTTTTTTATTTTTTATTTTGAGGTACTGTCTCATTAAATCACCCATGTTGGCTTTGAACTCATGATCCTCTCGGCACAGCTTCCTGGTGTGGTGTGCATTGCCCCAACCAGTTCCAAACACAGGTTTTCACTTGAATAAAATTCCAGGACTAGGATTTGTGGTTATGTGGTGCTTGTTTATCAGAAACTCCCAAACTGTTTTTTCTCAGAGTGAGGCAATTATTATTTTAGCCCTAAACCCTAAACTCCAGTTGGCAGGAACCCAATCTAAGGGATAATGGTGATGCTGATGATCACAACTGACAAAAATCCTATGCCTTTAAGCACTGTAGGAGCCATGTTACTCAGCTGTGCACGCTTAGCTGCTAAATGCTCAAGAAAAAAATCTACAGAATTCAAATTCTCCAGGGTGATTCTTTTTCTCTTTTTAGTCACACTGTCTCTCCAAATTTCACCAACTAGTAGTTTTTAAGTAACAGTAGATGGATGTGAGCTCTCACCAGGGTTGATAACAAAGTTCCAGCTGTGTTGTATCATTGACAGAGAGACGTTGAGAAGAATAGATCATTTGGGAATGCAAGTGGGAACAAGGAGTTGAATCTGAAATGAGTTCAGTTTGTATATATTTCAGGCTCAAAATCTTGTCACAGACTGATTTTTCTAAAGATGACAATCTTCCATTCAAAGCACTCTCCAGAACCTTCTCTACTCTTTCTAGAGTTGAATTCCCTTTCCTTGGGCCCTACAGCCAATAGAAGGCAGCAGAAGCAAATTGCTGGCTTCCAAGGTGAGTTGAGAAGTGACACAACTTTCATTTTGCGAGATCAGACAGACTCTTGTAAGTCCAAGGGTCCTAAGGCTGCCTGAAGGCCTAGTCACAAGGAGAGACCCATGAGTAGCAGCCGCATCAACAGACACAGTTTGATTCCCAGCATTAACAACCAGACACCTGAGGGAAAATTCCACCAGATGACATCAGCTCCATTGTGGCCGAGGGTGTCCTGAAGCTGGGACAAGCATCATCCCTGAGCCTTGTCTAAATTCCTCATGCATAAGAATAAATAAAACAAGCCACTAAATTTGGGGCCAATTTGTTACAGCAATGTGACCGGAACATTAATGTTA
Source organism: Thryonomys swinderianus (assembly GCA_004025085.1). Classification (NCBI taxonomy): domain Eukaryota; kingdom Metazoa; phylum Chordata; class Mammalia; order Rodentia; family Thryonomyidae; genus Thryonomys; species Thryonomys swinderianus. Next base: position 11,120 of record PVIC010050591.1, read on the forward strand.
TAAAATAAAATGTATTTTGTTTCCCAAAAAGACACATTGGTAGCCTCGCCCCTCATACTTAGAATGTGGCCTAATTTAAAGATAAGTTTTCCAAGGGGTAATCAAGAAAAGTGAGGTCAAGTGGGGGGAGGCTGTGAGCCAATATGACCATTGTACTTATAAAAGTTGGAACATGTGGACACATACACTGGAGAATGTCATGGCAAGAGGAATGGGCTGAACATTCTACAGCTGAGATGACTAACAGCAGAGAGAACTTGGGGACAGGTGTAGAACAGACTCTCCCTCGGTCTCACAAAGAACCAATCCTTGAAACCTCCTGAACCAAGATAATAAATTTCTCTTTAAGATACCAGTTTGAGAACTTTGTCATCACAGGCAAGAAAAGAAAGCAGTCATCCCCAAGGAGGAAGGTACTGTGGATCTGGAAGAGATCAGAGAGCGGTGCAGTGATTTAGACAAAGGATGCCTGTCAATGAGGACATGGTCCAGAAGAGTTTATCTCCCTCCTGACTCCTTGTCTTGCTCTCTGCTTCCTCTCTTCTGTGACAGGGTCTACTCCCTTCCGCCATACTCTTCCCCAGGCTTTTCTGGGTTAGGCCAGCTGTCTATGGACTGAACCTTCTCAAATCATGAGTCAAAATAAACCTGTCCTCCTTTCAGTTGTAGTTGTATCTGTCCCAGTGACAAAGAAAGGAAGCTGTGGTCCAAGTGGAAGACCTGAGAATCACCCAGAGAGAGATGCTTGAACTCCTAGGAAAGCAGTCCTATCCAGCAACTGCAGGGAAGAGATGGAAGGGGCTTAATCAGGTCTGGGGGGGAAAAGGTGCTGCTTTTGGATAAAGGTAAATTCCAACTGGGCACACAGATACATGTCTAATTCCTGTTATTCCAGTTACTCAGGAGGCTGAGACAGGAAAATTGTACGTTGAAGGCCACCCTGAGCCACATATAAGACCCCGCCTCAAAATAAGATAAAATAAAAGGGGCTGGGATGCAGGTCAGTGGCAGAGCACATGTGCAAGCCCCTCGCTTCAGTCCCCAGTACCACAAAACAGAAAGCATGTCCAGGCAGAACCAGGCTAGAGGCAGGAAGCAGTCTCAGAGCAGGAAGAAGAGCCCAGACGCAATACCAGGGCTGCAGAAGCATCCAGGAGGGTGGGGTGGGTGAGATGACCACTGAGCAGGGAGAACACAGGATGGAGAAGTGGCAGTGGGGTGCAAGGTGAGTGGTACCATGAGTCCAGAGGGCAACAGCCACTCAGCTTGACCCCAAGGGTTCATCTGTTAAAAGTGTAGTGCCCAGTGTGGTGATGTTCAAACGTGGCGGTCTCTTTAAGAGGTGGAGCTTAGGTGGGCATGGTGGTGCAGGCACGGAATCCATGCATTTTGGAAAGCTGAAGTGGGAGGATGACAAGTTTCAGCCCAGCCTAACTAATTTAGCAACTTAGTAGAATACTTTTTCAAGATTAAAATCTCTTGCAGTCCAGTCCAGGCTGGCCTTGACTCAAGGTGACCCTCCTGCCTCAGCCTCCCTAGGGCTAGGATTATTAACCTGTGCCACCATGCCCAGCAAGAGTGAGTTGGTTTAAAAGATCCCCCCCCCAATGCCGGACGTGGTGGCTCACGCCTGTAATCCCAGCACACGGGAGGCAGAGACAGGAGGATTGCTGAGTTCGCGGCGGCTTGCCTGGGCACCATAGTGAGCTCAGGGCCAGCCTGAACTACAAAGCGAGACCCTGTCTCCAAAAAGCAAAAAAAAAAAAAAAAAAAAAAAAAAAAAA
>PVIC010050592.1:0-12737 GCA_004025085.1 Thryonomys swinderianus
ACACACACACACACACACACACACACACACACACACACATCTCATGATATCTCTCCAAATTTGTATAACAGCACTTCAGCTAACTGTTTTAGGTATAAAATAACAAATGTTGATAAGCATGAATGCTTATTTTAAAAAGGAATAAAAATAGCCATGTGACAGCTATTATTTATGTGTTTAAGTTGCAGATATTCATACTTAGAAATTTTCCAACCTGTTATCCTATTCTTATAGGCCTGATGATTTCATGTGTATTACACAATATTTTATAATTATAGGTAGATTTTATTTTTCTTGTTCATGATCTAAAATATTTTTGGAACACAAAGGAGACTAGAAAATTGAAGTGGTACCAATTAAAACTCCGCACTGATTATTAGCTTGAATTCAATCATTTATTGAAAGCAGAATATACTTGCATAAATAGAAAATACAGAAACTCACATGATGTGAAACTTTTATTTTGGATAAAAATGTTTCAAAAGATCATCTTTAAGGGAAAGACTAGAACTACAGCAAATATTATACAATCATGACACTGACTGTACACTTCCAGGTTAAAAATAGGAATTATGTTGGTATCTCTTTGATTAGTGTTTTTGAAGAAATGATTGCAAGAGCAAAGAAAATGTACAGAAATCCCATCAACAGATCTAGCAGAAGTACATAGAAAATTGTGAAATTACACTGCAGACCTACGAAAGAACTCCTAAAACAGTGACGAGCATGAGCATCCGGGTGGATGCAGGGATTCCAAGGTTTCATGACAAATTCTTGCCAAATTTATACCTTCCTCCAAGTAAATCTACAGATTCAGTGCAGCTGCATGCAAATTCTAACAGGAACACTTAGCAGACCAGAAACGCTGACAAATATATGCAGCAAGAGTAAGAATAGATGTGATAATTGAGCAGGAAGTAGGAAGAGAAACTTTACCCATTGAGGTACAATTACATGCAATGAAATTATTAACTTAGTGAAGTGGAGGAGAGGGAGATGAACTGACTCATGAAACAGAGTTAAAAGTCCAAAGTGACTCTTGGCGATAAGATCGGGACATGGTGGTCTCTCATTTGCCAGCCTCCTGCTACAGCCTTCTGAGTAGCTGGGTTTGCAGGTGGGTGGTGTCAGGATAGGAAACAGAGAGGGTGACTCCGTGGGGATGGAAAGGGGGGGTGGGGTGGGGAACAGAGCAAGGACAGGGCAGAGGGGAGTGGAAGCGATTACTCTGTGACAGCTGTATGCACCGATTCCCGGAGATGAATCTAGTCATAACGCATCGTAAATGTATTATAAGTAATAGGCAAGGAAAATATGTCAGATTTTGGGAAAATCGTAATCAGGACTGTTAGTACAATGAACTATCTGACAGAAAATATAACTCTATCCTTCACTCTCGCTTTGCTGAAACAGAAGTTACAGGTGGACTAAAGACAAAGGAAATGTTAAATATGGAAATATTTCAAAGAGATATACAAAATAAGACGCGTGGGACATGCCGTTAATGTACTTAGGAGAGGTGCTCTCTCAAACTATCACTGGCGGCTTGGCTTGGGTTACTTGGTTTTGGGAAACTGGTTTTCAAACACATACACAGGCGCATTAATGTTAAAAAATGGAATCACCTGGGCAGGAGATTTAGCTCAGTGGTTCCACAGCCTGCCTAGCCAGCGCAAGGTCCCTGGTTCGATCCCGGTAACCACATACAATGCTGGGCGTGGAGATTCACACCCACCAGACATCAGTACCACACCCCACAGTGCTGGGCCTGGTAGCTCCCGCCTGTAATCCCAGCACTCAGGAGGCAGAGACAGGAGGATTGCTGAGTTCGAGGCTTGCCTGGGCTACATAGTGAGCTCAGGGCCAGCCTGAACTACAAAGCGAGACCCTGTCTCAAAAAAAAAAAAAAAAAAAAAAAAGAATCACCTTTATGTGTGTATTTAATTTAGTGTCCTTCTTTTACAGTTAGTAATACAGTACATATTTTCCATGCATTCAAATAGTCTTTGAAAAGTGATTTTAATGACTGCATAAGATTAACCTTTATACTACAGCAAAATTTATTTAATAAAACTTCATAACTTAGATGATATGATTACTTTTAGATTTTTATTATTATATATCTGATAGTGATGAGAGGTATTTGTTCATAATTTTTATTATGTCTCTAGTTGTTCCTGTAAGATAAGTTACCAAAATTAGTTGAAAGGCAAGATCATGCATTACATTTTAATCCATATTGCTGATTCCAAAAATGTTTCCTAGTTTATAAGTGTATCAGTAACCTGTAAGGAGTTTCTCGACTCTGTTCAGGAGGGTTAGCATTTGTTTGTCATCTTTGTTGTTGTAATGCTGTTTGTTGTAACAGTTTAAACAAAAACCACATTCAGTCTTTAATTTTATTTCTTTGAGTACAAGACAGATTGATATTTTCCTTTGTGAAGCTTTTCGTCAGCCATTTAAAGAGGATTTTTGTGCCTTATAGTAATTTTATTCATTTATACTCCCATAAAATATCATTTGCATTACAAAGAACTTCTCCATGCAAAAACTAATTACGCTTGCACTTAATATCTCTGAGAGGTTTCTCTTTGACTTAATTTTTCAAATTTGAACTCTTAAGGTAATTGAAATTTCATTTAATGTCTTTAAAATCCTCAGTATTCATATTTGTTGCTCAGTAGGTTCTTCTCTGCCCCTATTAACTTAAACTTCAGCAAGTGTGCAAACAATGGGAATGTTGAGAGTTCTAGTTTTCCCAGGATCTTTATTGTAGTGATTCACATCTTTTCTATATAACTTAAATAACTATCATTATTGATTATTTAAAATTATATTCAGGTATTGTTTCTCCAAAGATAGACTTTCCACTGATGACCAGCGTTTATGGCATTATATTCCTAATCAATGAAAAATCACTATGAAAGTACTTCTCAAAAGATACTCAATTTATAAATGACCAGTAGACAAAGAACTTTCTTCAAATGCATATCTCAGAACAACTGGAAATTATTACATGGCAGGAATTGTCAGGTGTAGAGAAATCATTAGGCCTCACTTAAGGTGGAAAGAACGAGAGGGACCATAGTCAAAGGACACCAGAATGTTACTGATCCTTCTGCTTTTAGGATCTGTGATTTAAGACTCCACTTCTCCATCTCTTCCATCAGGAGGTCTGATAATCCCTCTCGCGGGATTACCATTCTGTGTGGATGGGACAGTCCTATGTTATGTTCACCTCCCGCTGAACAATCAGCCCAGTCTACTCTGTGATTCTTTGCTTTAAAAGGCAAAGGCTTTGTTTTTCAAAGGTTAAAAAATATTCACAGGCAATTTATTTTTTCAGGGCTGTGATCCTCCCTGTATTCATCTCCAGAGATACTGACTACATCTCACTGAACGCTTGGTAATTTGGTATTAATCTAGGAGGAATTAACATCTGGATAGCCACCACCCAAAAATGGTACAATTCTAGGTCTTTAAGCTTTTGGAGTTCAACTAAAAATGTGTCTGTTCAAATCTTTTAAGGTGAGGTGTTTTTACAATTTGTGATTTCTGTAGGCAATAGGAGATGTTTAAGATACATTTTGCCTTGTAGAGACACACTGAATTTTCTTTTGTTTAAAACATTACACTTTTTCATTGTAAAATACTGTAAGATACTGAAAGTATATGAGTAGAGAAAGACTCGCTAGAAAAAAAATAACTACTGAAATCACCTTGAATCATTGCTCATAAATTTTACCTATAACTGTCTTCTTTTTGTGTTGCTAATGTTGGACCTAGAGTTATACCCCCTTCTTAAATTCACTTTGGTGGTTTTATTTATTTATTGTTTTGTTTTGTTTTATGAGACAGCATCTCACTAAATTTTTCTAAATTGTCTAAGTTGGGCTCAAACTTTCAATTCTCCTGCCTCAGCCTCCCAGAATGCTGCTATAGGGTGATTTAAAATTGCTGCAGAGACTTCAATTTTATCCAGAAAAGACAATAATACTTCCAGTTCTTTAACATTATTTAGTTCCTGAATTTAATTGCTATAAGTGAAAATGTAAGAAATATTTATTTAAGTGTATGTTCATATCCCAAAGTATGGTATTATTTTTTATGCTTAAGATGTAGAATTATTAGGTCAGAGACTACACACACAGACACATAGCTAAGGATGAACTTTTGCAGTTGTTAGCTATCAAGGTATATGAGAGTACATCCCTTGCCAGGTGTTTGCCAATTTATTACACTTTTCTCCTGTGTGTGTGTGTGTGCTCACGTACATGCTCACACATGTGTATAGTGCATGTACTACTCATGGGGAAAACTAATAATCATCCTTTTAATTTTCATGTCTTGTCATTAATCAGATTGACCGTATATGCACCCTATCAATTTTCCATCTGTCTTTCTTGGTTTTCAAAGTACTGATTTAAGCATAGAAATAAGGGCACTACATAGGCACAGGAAAAGCGCTGCACAGAAGAAATTGAATAGAAGAAATCTAAGACTTCCGCATGAGTCTTCCTCTTGTCATCTCACACCATGAAGTCATTCAGGCACCTGACTTCCTGTCTTCCCTGCCAAGTAGAAGGACAGACACCCATGATGTCCCCTTGGCAGGGGGCCAAGGGGCAATGCCCACTGTCAAAATGTCATCCTGACCTTCTTAGCTCTGTGAAGATGGGGGATCTCGTTCACCACGACCTGGCCATGCGCTTTCCTTGTGAAGTTCCCATGCAGATGGACTTTGTAATGAGAGTTCCATAATAGAGTCTGGAGTTATTAATTGCCAATTACAGTTTGGTCTTCATTTCACTCCAGCCTGGGAGTCAGAGAGATAGGTCTGAGGATTCAGCTTGTTCAATTTAAAAAGTGGAAGAAATTTAATTTGTTTAAATCACATTTCTCCCAGGGAAAAGCTGCAGACAACCTCATCAACGGGAGTTCATTTTTTAAAAAATGCATGTGTTCAGTGGGAAATGGCTTCAAGAGAGCACAAGAGGATGTGTAGAACTTCCATGGCCCCAATGCGTCTTTGAGTTTCCTCTGAGTTTATTTCCAACTGTGCTTGTACAGAGCATCAGGGAGTTTTATTACAATGCATGAAACTAATTCATTGATTCCACAGGAATCATGCTTTATTATACAGTAAATTTTGTAAACTAACTTGTTAGATACTTAAGTCTTGTAACACTAGTCACAATTACAACAAAGAATTTTACGACAGAAGTAATTGTTCAACTGATCTCACCTCACTGAGTCACTTTTACCAAAGTGAAATATCTGAGGGAAGTGTACTAAGAAGCTACTGGTTACATGGCTGTCTTGCCTAATGTATGGCCTTTAGAAGGGACTGTGATGGGTTCTATTTAGCCTGAAACCCTAACGTGGCATTTGTCACCTACCTAGAAAGAGCTATTAAATATCTAGCTGATCCAAGGCTTTCTAGAAGTTGAGTCTAACATCCTAAGTAATATCAATATCCCAAAAGCAATTGTTGATAAAACTTAGGGGAAGCAAAGTAGGGTTAATATGCCGTTTCATTCTTTTTAGGTGGTGTTTGTCTTACAAGGCAAACCACAGCATAAATTAAAAAGAATATTATTAGCAATCAAGGGGTTAAGGTATCAGAAAAAAAGCAGTATAGTTTCTCATGCTGTGTCCAGAGGCTGGAAACGCCATTCTCTATCAGACGAGTGTATGTACAGACAAACTCATTTATTCAACCAAGGCTAAATGAGTGTCTTACAGATGCCACTGACTGTGTGAGATGTTGGAGACACAGAGGCACACTGAGTGGCATCAGAAGGGCCAGTGTGTGGTAGTCATGGGTGTGAGAGACTTCATAGTGTCTACTTCATGCTCAAATCACAAAAAGTACCCAGCATTATGGCAACATCCAATATGGCTTGAAGGTATCCATAATGACTTCTCAGAACAAATAATGTTGTGCAGTCTTCAGTGGGTGAAGTGGTCACTGATTGAGCCATAAATGGATGGACTTAGTATGCTCACATCTAAGAATAGTATCATTTAATAGCAACACACAGACAAAATGCTCCATTGCCACTGGATTAAGATGTTGGATTGTATTCACGATTTTTGTCTTGCTTCTTGTCACAGGGTCTTGCGATGTGATTGGGCTGGCCGCCAACCTGGCCTCAGAGTCATGGCGATCCTCCCTCCTCAGCCTCCCAGCTGCTGATGCTAGACCCCTGAGCCACAGCACCTGGCTTGAGATTGTATTCAAATGAAAATTCTAGTACTGGCTTTTAGATCTTGTGGTAAGTCACGTAGATTCTCTGAGTCTCTTTCTTCAGTTGGCAAATGTGGATAATATTATGTATCTCACAATATCACTATGAAAATCAAAATAAGGGGGCTAAATGTGAAAGAACAAAGCAGGTGTTTCTTTTGGGAACTTATTACCCACTGAGCAAAACACATGTTAGACTAATGTGGGCAAAAAGCAAGTAAGGAAAGTGCCATAAGGCACAGATTCCTTTTTCTAAGAACATAGAGTTTAAGTCAGAAAATGCAGACTATGAAATATTTGATTCATCAGATGAGATGGTTATGATTAACTTGTAACATAACATAATTTGACACTGGATATCTACCACCATTCACTCAATACAGAGCATACAAAACATTATGGGACACAGAAAATAATTAGGAAGTAATAGAATAACACAACATACAAGGCAATCAATAGCTAATATTGATTTTGACCTTAGTATTTACTAGAAGCTGAGCCTGAGAAGTTTATAGGCACTTAACATCATTTGATAACCACAAAATAAGCATCCTCATTCTGCTTATTTTAGGCATGAGGGTATTAAAAGCTCAATAATTAAAAAGACAACTCTAAAAATCTATTAATTTACAAGGAACACATTAAATGTTGAGCCACGCCCTAGGCATTTGAAGAAATCCTAACTGCTATTGGAAGAGCCTATTCTGACAGGCTCTGAAGAAAGGTTTCTTCTTTCCATGTTGACTACCTTCTGACTTGCCTTTTCTGCCTCACCACTCCTTCCTTTCTAAGCACTTTGTTATTATGCACATTCCAGAGGTGGGGCTAAAATTTATTCTAGCACCAAAATATCAGAGATAGAGATTCGTATGGGGCAAGCAGAGACCTCCAAGGAACCCTGAATATGAATCCAAAGAATAGTAAAGCAACACTTTCAAAAAAGAAAAATACAGTGAAGAAAATCCGTGATCTATGACAAATCAAATCCTATGACGAACTGAGTTTTAGATACAGACTGCACCCAGGCCACTATGCATGCAATGCCACATCTCTGACATTGCTCTGAATCGCTGGCCATGGTTCTACTAAAGAGGTACAAAACAGGTGGCCAGTGTGAAAACACAGTTTGCTTATTTGTTTTCTTAAATGTTTCTTCAACTACTATTTAAGCCAGTTACTGAGTTATAGCACTTTTCAACTTCTGTGTTTCTCTCTCCTCATCCTCCACCTACTGAGTCATCTTCAGAAAGAGGTAGAGATCAAATGGCTCTAAGAGCAACTGCCAGTTTGATAGTGAGCTCGGGAAGCCCCTGGCTTTTCCAAGTAGACCGAGTTGGTGTCTCCAACTCTACCCACTTCTCCACTCTACCACCAGGTGGCTTTCAGACCACAGGACTGCCAGCTTCCGGGAAACCTCCTGGAGGGCACAGCACTGAAGCGAGGGAAGCGGAACTCTGCTAATTGCGATCTCTAATTAGGAAAACGAGCGCATCCAAGTAGTTGAATCCCTGTGTGACTGTTCCCTAGTGTAGCAGAGATAAAATTTAAATGGTCGCTGAAATAGCCATTTCTCACATGTGTTTTGAACCTCAATGGTAATTATTTTTGTCTATGTGGTATTGTTTTTTCATCTTTTGGCTTCACTTCAGAGGCAGTAGATCATATGTTTATTTGTGTACAAGCACACCAATTTAGAGTGAGTGTGAACTGAAAATAAGATTTGTGGGATCTCTGTTTCAGGATAGTTTCTAATTAAATGAAATGAAAGGGAATATCAGAAATACGAAGGCATTTTCTCCTCAGACATTCCTTCTTGAAAAGACCGAAACAGAGGGTTCAATTGTGGATCCGAGGTGAGTGTGCTATGCATCTAGGGATGTTGGTAATTATTTACAGTTGACACTGGTCCAAGGACCAATCGTTACTCCATCTCTCCGGGACTGGTTGATTGTCACTTTCCTTTTGTTTAATAGATGTTTTCACACATGCCCTAGGAGGTTTTTTGTGTATGGACATACTCGCCCAGGCCCTATCACGCATGCTCCTCATCCTGAGCCCTCTTTCCCACTCACACAGGCGCCCAGAGATAGCCACAAAAGCAGGACCATCAGTAAAAAGGGTCTCGAAGTATTTTCTGCGTCTAAATGGTTTTGCTGTGCCAAAAATTACTTATCGCCAGTCCTAACACCTCTAAACTCTCAATCCTGGGGACCTTGGCAACATAACAGACATAATTAGGGCAGGTTTCCTCCATTCATCTTTTTTAAGGGTCTTGTCACAGAAAACCGATACCCAGCATTCTTAAATAGAACGAAAATGACCTGGAGGACGTCCTTCGCCAACATAACAGAGACAACATATTACTTTCATTTCATGAGCAATTTGGGGACATTTTCCTCCTTGAGCTAAGGCCTCACTGCTCTATCTCTCACTTCTTGCAGAAACAAACAAACAAAAAAAAAGTGAATCTATCCAGTCACCCAAGGAGAAAAACATGCTACCACAGTTCATATCTCCTAGTATTTAGGACACAACCAGTCTCTTTCTTACATCTTAGTATCTGGATAAACAAGGACAAGTCACCTACACCTTCTAGTTTCTGAGGAGAAATAAAGCTGAAAGTGTTAATTATCTCTCTCACCAGGGTCCAAATTCAGATCACTTATAGGCTCTAAGGATTGAGTCTGTGTTAATCTCAGTCTTGTGATGTTGTCTTCCAGGGCACAATAGGAGAGGACATTGAGTGAGTATGTCACACAGCCCCGAGATGACCAGAAGCTTTAGGGCACTCCACACTGAACATGCAGAAACACAAAAAGAAAAGAGAGGCTGGAACAACCAGGAATAATCCCTAGTGGACAGGCAGAATGATGCTTCGGACTATTTTAATCTGTGAGTGTGAAGCAATAGCTGAAATCATTCACACGTGTGAGCACAGAAATACATGGGGTGAGGAGAAACTGCTATAAGCAATGGATTTCTGGGTGTGTAAACAATATTCTTGAACCCTATCTGGTGCTTCATCTGTAAGACAATCACATCTCACAGCAAAGGTGACCCTTCTGAGTCCTAACGGGGAGTTGGAAGAAATATTCTTATTTAGCTATCTGTATCTATCTAATGAACATTTTCTGAAGCTCTCCATGTGGTGGGCTATTAAATTAGTAGGGGAATATTTTATTAGCTGTGTTTCTTGTCCTTCCTGAGCTAATAATGCAATAATGACAAGTGACTGTATAGACAGGAATAAGTGCCATTAGAATTAGACCGAAACAGGACATGGTGATGAATAACACAGTTTGTCATCTGCCTCGGACATTCCCATTAGTTAACTTGACAATAACATGACAATAGTGCTGTGGTATATATTGTCCACACATCTGATTCTTTCTGATGAGCACACCTTGCATTTTCTAGCTGTCTCAGAACTTTACACGTTCGTGCATTATCGGGAGACTTTTCCATGGGTGAACCTGTCCCCAGTCTTTTCCGTGTTTCTTTTCCAACATGAACTTGAGTGGGTGACCCAGAGACAGATAGCCACACGGGCTGGAGTTCACTTTGGAGTGAAAATGAATGAAGGCCTTTCTCATTCAGAGTAACAGTTCCTGGGAACAGCCCTGCCATTTGTTGAGAGGAGCTGTCTCCGCACTGTGTGATATTTGGGACACAGCTTTGAACTTCGATCTGAATAAAATCATAGAAATGTCATTTGTTCTATGTGCCCGACTTTCCCAGTATTTCTGTGAGCTCTGGAGACCATTTTAGCAAGGTGATTTTAAAGAACAAAAAATGCTCGCACGACAAAGGAAATCCCCTTAGTCATAAATAACTCTAACCATCGCCTTTGCATGTTGCAGATGAAGGATTTAAAAATGCGGAGACACTTAACTCAGGCAGTGACTCAAAAACCGACGGAAAGGTCACCTGGCCTCCCCATGCCTTCTTTTGTTTTTACCATACCCTGAGCTGTATGCCATAGCACATGGCTCACTGCATCAGAGTCTATAAAAAGAATAAGCCTATGAGGAAATGCGTATTTCCCTCACACAGGGTCTAGTTTAGTTCGAGTGAAATCTTTGCCACACTTCCTGGGACTCTTCTAAGACAGGCCTCCGCTCTTCTGTCCAAAGTTTCAAGTCTGATTCCATGCAGACCTAAGATATTATTTCTACATTCTATTGCCAGAAACTTGTCGAGCATTTCACTGCAGGAAACAATAAGGTGAGTCCTGGGAAAGACAGCTGACACAGCCCCAGGCTTTGCATCTTCCCTTTTATGCCCCTGTGACCCTGAAAAGAGTCACTGAGCCACTTTATCCAAATCCCAGAGATTCATCATTCTGGACGCATCACAGTGCTGCAGTCTACATGGTGAGTTATAGTATGGCCTGAGGGATGTTGCCTAAAGATGAGTGTTCAACAATTTGTATCAAATTAGTAATGAACTAGAGCAATGCGGGTCTACCATGACATTTAACTTAATTGGAGAAGGACTAGGGGAGAGCAGAAGGGAGAGAAAGCAGGAAGGAACCTTCTGCGGGAAGCAGTGTATTAGGGAACCTACTCTCTGTAAGTAAGATGAGCCTTTTTTTCTCACGGAGCAGCTTTTCTCTAGTGATTATTCAATACAAGTGCCTTTAATACGAGAACCTTACTACAAAAGCAGTTTCTATGCAACTATCAAGTACACACCTGTACCCACGTAAGTGTGTACGCACACACACTTGAAAAATAAAAGGGTTCTTTTGAAATCTTCCATTTAATGTCAGAAATCTAGTGTTGTTATGAGTTACATGTGAAGAGAAAAATCTTCACTAACATTCTTGTTTCACACATCTATAACTACTTCAGACTATGAGGTATATCCCACCTACCCATGAAAATATGTCAGCCCAATGCAGTGCAATTCTGCTTTGGCAAGTAAATTATTCTTGTATCATCAGCGTTTCACAGAAACAGAATTTTCTTCTGTTTCTCTTGTTATAATAGAATCTCAGTCTCAGTGTGCCCCCATTGGATGGAACAGGAACTCCCACAAAGGACTGGCATTTTATTTACATCTGAGAATGAACAAATGGAATAAAATCAATGAGATCTAAATAAAAGTAAGGTTAAAAATTCAAGCTCCCTTAGATCTGTGTCTTTCTACAGGTAGACGTGCTCCAGACATTGAGCTTCATTTAGTAAAGCCCAAGGACTGACCCTGGACTTGCGAGTTGTTCCAATTGCTTCAAATCGTCCAGGAGACCTATGACTTGGGTCCACCCACATCCGAGCTAGGCTAACGGAGTCTTTCCATGGAGATGCAAATATAAACGCAGCTTTGGAAACAGCTAAGAGGTGTGAATATCAATATAATGTGAAACACTCACAAGAAAATCACGTGACTATGAGAAGAAAACTGGTGGAGCAACGAGGGGATTACTATGCAGGAAATAATTTAAAATTTATCCAGGACTCCCCAGTAGCCAAGATAAAAAGGGAAAGAGACTTGGTTATGCAGCAACTAAGCCCGTGGTGTATAATCATAGCCAGTGTAACGTGCTGCACATCACACACTGCATGCGCTTTCGCAAAGGGCGGCAACCAGAAGTGTCCATTTTGGCGTCCGTCTTTTCATTTAAGGCTGACATGACAAGCCTACCTCTTGCATATCTGAGTGTAATTAAAGGAGAAATGATACAGGCACGTAAACTCCCAGACTGATAAGGTCTCCGCTTAACACTTAAATGTTCTTAAGAAAAATGTGCCGTTTTTCAAAATAGCACTTTGTTCATTTCAAAAATATTGGCCACTAGTAAAGCGCTGGAAGATTCTCATCAGACGCCTCACGGATAACATGCCAGGCTGCGCTTTACCGTTTGGAAAATGTTCCATTTTATACTTGATATTAGCCAAAAGGTCAAGAAACAATTGTTACGTACATTTTAGTTGCTTTTACCATCTCAACGACATTTCTAATACTATACGGATGGACATTGGTACAAAAAGAGAAGATCAAAAATATTGTGGGTCAGTGCCGGACGTGGTGGCTCACGCCTGTCATCCCAGCACTCGGGAGGCAGAGACAGGAGGATTGCTGAGTTCAAGGCGGCTTGCCTGGGCACCACAGGGAGCTCAGGGCCAGCCTGAACTACAAAGCGAGACCCTGTCTCCAAAAAGCAAAAAAAAAAAAAAAAAAAAAAAAAAAATGGTGGGTCAGCAAACCCAAATTTTTTCAGAAGCGTCATTCAGGCTTCACTCAGCACAGCTGAGAAGCCCCACACTGCATGGAATCCAGGGTTCGTCATGCACTGCTCTCTACGGCCTCGCCAGGTGTGCTTCCGCAGCGGCTCCAGAGCCTCAGCCTGCGTGGGCAGAGTGCAGGGGACAAGGGCGAGGAGCAGAGGCTACAGAGGGAAGAACCGCTCTGCCCCTGAGTGCCATCTCCCTCCATGTTTTGCTCTTTCACCAGATTCCTGCCCTCCAAGGAGCTTTTCCAAGTT
>PVIC010050593.1:0-12748 GCA_004025085.1 Thryonomys swinderianus
CCCAAGTGCTGCTGGTTACTGTTTAGTACTGGCTGGCATCTGTAGACATTGGAGAGCTAAAATTCACATTCATCCCTTACCCTGTCCTTTCTCTGCTGAGTTCATTCTTTTTGCATTCTCTTGAATGGAGTTTGTGCTTTCCTAAATTTTTAGGTAAGTAAAATGTTAAATTTAGGTATATAGTTTTGTGTGTGTATATGTAAATCCGTGCTGCCTGTCTGCCTTCATCTTTCATCATTTTTATTGTATTTTTTAAAAATAATCTTTGCTTTCTTTGAAGAAACAGATTCTTAAACACACTTCCTCAGAAAGTAATATTTAATGTATACAAAAAGTTTTGGTAATGTTTGTGATTTTTCATCTAGTGTTTAAAATAAATGGTAGTACATATACATGATGCTATTCTATCTTGTATTTGTTTTATGCTAAGAATTTTGAATTCTGGAAAATAATCATGAAATAGTTATTTGACAAATATGCACTGAGCTCAGTTACATGCTAGACACTCTTTCATTGATAAGAGAGGATTTTTAAAGAAACTGTACAATAGTAGGAACCATGATTATTTGCAATTTGTATCAAAAGAAAATACAAGAGTCTATCAATATCCTTTGTGTTATTGTTGAATTTTCTAATAAATATTTGAATAAAAAATGACAGAATATAGAAAGCTTAGCAGGTAATAGTCCTTGTTTATCAGGAGGAATAGGATGGAAGGATACCAAAAATGGGAGCTCCTCAGACACTGAGACGAACAAACTGCATAGGATCTTATTAAGCCACATAGCAGTGAGTGACAGAAAGTGCTAAAATCAAGAGGGTGGTTATGTTAAATATACATTTTAAGTTCCACCTTCAATTCATACTTAATCAGATACTCCAAGTGGTAAATTGCATTAATTAATGTGTTCTGTGTAACAAGTTATAGCAAAACATAGCTGTGTGTAACAAACTTTTATTATCTTATACAGCTTCTGAGGTTGAGTAGTTAGCAGTTCAGTGGTGTGACTCTGGTTCAAAGTCTCCTATGATATTCTGAGTTATGCCCACAGGCTTGTGAAGGTAACTTCAGTTTGCAGGATTCACTTCCAAGATGGCTCCCTCATCTGGCCATTGACTGAGAGAATCTTCCTGGTGGTTTTTAGGAAGCCACAGTTCATCACCATTTCATATCTTGGTAGGCTATTTGGGTATTCTTATGATCTAACAGATGGTTACCCCCAGAGGAGCTGTCCTTCAGAGAAAACAGAGAGGAAACAAAATTACTGCTTTCCACATCACACTGTATCTCTTCTACTACATACTGTTCTTAAGCAGCAGATCATTGAACCATTCCCAGAAGAAAGAGAAAAAAATTAATCTCCAACACTTGAAGGACTCACAGAAATTCTTAATGGATTTTAAATATACCTCAGTATCTCAGAATGTGTTGTCGTAATACATTTTCTTTTCATCTAATTCTAAACTTTGAGTAGGTGGAGAATCTCATCATAGTGCTCTCCCAGGGCAGGGTTCCTTGTTACAGAGAGGGTAAGAAGTCCTTACCCATCCCCACTTTAACCCCTTACCTGGAGGAGGGGTTTTTCTCTCACCGTATATTCCATTTTGTTTTTCAATATATTCAATTTACAATATTTTTTTCATTCATATTGAGCCAGTATCTGTATGGGGTCACCTTTCTACATTGCTTCAAATTTTTTTTATATCTAGATTGGATAGAAAATACATAGCAGTGTTTCATTATTCTTAGGGCTTTTTCTCCTTTAAAATTGTGGTTGTGGTTTTAAAATCCTCCTAGGTGGATCTAATGAAAAAAAAAAAAGGCTTGACAAATGCAGGGTATGCTGGAAAATGGTTCACTGTGAATTAGGATAGATAAAGATGCTGAGAGAGTGAAGCCTGGTGGGTGGGATTCTGAGAGAAATGAGCCATAATTTTAGATGATTTTTATAAAATATTCAAAACACACCATCATAATGTTGTCAAGAAATTTAATTTCATGGGTGTGAAATATGGTGTTATAAAGTTCTGTCAACTGTTCATAGCTGAGGAAAAAATTCCATTCCTTCTGCTACTGTTGCCAAGTGGAGTCCTTCAAGGTAAAACAGAAAAAAAGCAAAAGCAAAAGCAAAGCAAAACAAAACAAGAAAAAAAAAACAAAAAACAAAACAGTGTGGTAGGCAGTAGTCCAATGTCTGCAGAAGGATGACTGAGAGAAGAAAAGAATTATCTGGAGACATAGAAGAAATCTGAGGTAATAAATAATTATTTTCCTCCCGTGTGTGTGTGTGTGTGTGTGTGTGTGTGTGTGTGTGTGTGTGTGAGAACATGCTTCTGTGTGGGAGTGGAGGTATGATTCATTTGTAAATTTGGTTATTTGAGGGTTGAGATTTGATATCAGGATGTCTTCAAGGAGACAGCTGTCAGTTTCCAGCATGGTGGGCCGTGCCATAGTTCCTCCTTTTTAGTACCAGAGCCTGTGAGAAGAATGTAGAAGGAAGACAGATACAGCAACAAGGATTAAACAAAGAAATCTCTCCCCTGGTAATGATGACTTGATGTGACAGGACATTGTCCAGTATCCAGGTGAGATGAGACTGTGGTATGGAAAGTGCTACAGGTAGCTGCTGGTTGTTCTGCTCTCCTTGGCAAGAAGATGGCTGTCGGCCCACCATGTGGCACACATAGACACTGGCAGTGCAGGGAAGCTGTAGAGAGTTTAATGCTGTGTTCTCAGAACTAAAACATGTCCCACATAAGTGCCATAGACCATCCAATTCCAAGAATCTGTACCCAGAATCACCAGAAAAATGTACTGTTTCAATTGCACAATGTTTTATGTAACATAGTCAAAAACCCAGGTTGGCAGAAGTGTTTTACAGCTTCCCAGTTCACGCCCACCTTTTCTGCAGTATGTTCACACTAAGAAGGAAGGAGGCATTAAATCTCATTTCGTTTATCTCACCCTTCCTAAAATCATCACAGCTGGGACAACTCTGATCTCCTAAGGAAAGAGTGAAAAACAGAATAACTCACATCTTCACAACACTAGAAAGACTAACACTATTGACTGTAGGCAAACAATAACAACAACAAAAACCTTACCCACAACACTAAGACACTGTTTCTTCTGGCAACTTTACTTTGTTCTACTCTTTCTTTCCAAAAAGTAGGTTGTGTGCTTTAAATATTAGTATGTTAAGAGCTCTAAATTAGGCAATTTAAAAATTTTAGAATAAATGAAGCTTGTTGCTACACTGACCAGTTGAAGCTGTTAAAGTCAATAGGTCTGACATTAAACCTGTGTGATACTCAGCATAGCATGCTGCTTTCTTGATACCATAGGTAGTTACAAACATAATGATTGATCATGTTCCTGGATTGCTTTAAACGTGCCACCCATGGATATGTACTTTGCCAGTATTATTATTTGAATTTAATGATAATTCTATTATATAATGCATGCACCATCCCTCATATAGCTGGAAACTGAGATCCAAAGTAGGTTGTGGAAGGGAATGAGCCAGAGTCCAAGATCACAAGAGCTGGGTTCATTGGACTTGAACCAGGCAGCCTAACTCCACAGCAGTGCTGTGCTCACTTCAGCTGCAGCGTGATTTGACACAATTGCTCATCCTTCAGATGAGCTACTGCCAATTAAATCCTTGCTCTCTATATATTTGGAAAATTAGTCAGTTTCGTTCTCAGCCCTCAAGAAGGCATCCCCACATAAATGTCAGAATTAAAACTATGATGCAGACATGTGGATCCACTGCTGATTATTTTCTGAAATAAAAATGATGGATGCTATCTGCATATAATTGGACATGGCTCTCAGTATATTGGCAGTTGCATTCATTGCTTTTGCTTACTTTGCATTATATAATATATCTCATCATTAAAAATGGGTGTTCGTTGCTTCCAGATACCAAAGCTTATTTCATTAACTCATTAATTAGTTCATCTCTGAGAAAATACTTATAGATTTATGGAATATCTACTGTGAGCAAAAACACTGTAACGGTGGTGAGAAGAGTAAAAGAACAAATACCTATTTGATTTGTAGTCCACTGACAAAATGATGCTTAATGCATTTGAAAATTTAATATTAATAAGGTAAAGTGGAAGGAAAGAGAATGGCAAGCAGGGAGAAGATAAGGGGATATTCAGGCTACAGAACGTAGTAATTTCAAACGTATAAATGGGATTCACATGAGACACAATGCAAAGACACTGGGATGATGGATATAAACTTGTGTGCATTAAATATCAGAATTCACATTCTATTTTGAAATCCATAGGTGTCCTTGAAAGGTCTTAATTTGCCTGTGAGGTTTTAAAATTTATTTTATTGGTATTATGAGGTGTTTTAGAAATGTGAATTACATAGCACAGTTTAGAACAGATGAGTGAGGTAGGAAGACATCAGTTAAGAGGAGATAAAAAATATGACTATAAAATGATGATGTACAGTCTGCTTTGGTTCAAAGTGAAGCAGCAAAACTAGATTATCCTGATCCTGAAACCGTCAATGAACTAAACTTGAGACAATATATTTTAAAAGTATGGCCATGAGACAATGAAGGACAGTGGTCTCCAACTGAAGAGAAGTAAACCATCTTGTAGACATTATGATGGTCTCCACTTACTGCATTGGGAGTTTCTGGGTCATGGGGCAGGGAGGCAGGGAAAAGTATAGGAAGAACCCAGCAGATTCATCTGGTTTCAAAAGTGGAGATGAGAATGTGGGAAGAATGAGGCGTTAGATTTTCAGAAGACAATGTTTACAGAAAGTTTTAAAAAGAACTATAGGGCCTGGGTCGGTGATTTAGCTCAGTGGTTCTGGCATCTGCCTTGCTAGCACAAGGTCCCAAATTCGATCCCTAGTACCACATACCACAATGTTAGACATGGTGACTCACACCTATAATCACAGTCCTCAGGAGGCAGAGGCAGGCAGATTGCTGTGAGTTCGAAGCTAGCCTGGGCTACACAGTGAGTTTAGGGCCAGCCTGAATTACAAAGTGAGATCCTGTTTAAAAAAAAAAAAAAAACAAAAAAAGAACTATAGGGATCCTCAGAAAGTACCTCCTTAACTGAACAGTACTTAGCACATAAGGTGTCACTACTGGACACTAATTTAGACCTATTTGAATGAACTAGGAGATGGAGCATTCCATATCACACATGGAAATGAATGGAATTCATTTCTGCTAGTTAGAAAACTTCATGATTCATGGGACACCAGCTAAGGCCCACAGAAGGTCTTTCTTCAATCATGGGAAATAGTTACCCTAAAACTGAAGACTGTGGATGTCCAACATTAAAAAAAACAAAACAAAACAAAAAGTGTAATCAAAACCTGAATAATCTAGCTATTTCCCAGTAACTTGAATGTATCCCAGAACAAAATTAAGATTAATAGAAGGACAAAAAAATCCAGCATTCAAGAATCTAAAAATCAGGAAGTCTAACATATAAGCAAATATCATTATTTGTGTAGACATGATCATATATTATATAATAATAATAATAATAATAAAAGTAACCAATCAACACATATGGTATCAGACAGATGCGAGACTTAGCAGCACTTACAGCAATAGCAGATGTGGGGACTCACACCCACCAGCAATCAGTACGATACATTACAATGTTCAGTGCAGTGGCTCATGCCTGTAGTACTAGCACTCAGGTGGCAGAGGCAGGAAGATTGCTGAGTATGAGGATTCTCTGGGTTACATAGTGAGCTCAGGGCCAGCCTGTCTTAAAAAAAATTCAGAATTAAAACAAATTTCCTTAAAATCTTGAAAAGAAAGTATTAACTTGAACAGATAGCTAAAACAAGTCAGAAAAATTGATAATTTTAATTGTAAAAATGGAACTGAAAAAAGATTTTTTAATTGTGATATGGGTATATTTTATATAATCACCTTGATCCCACTCAACATTGGGAATTTGTATCAGTATATGGCATGATTTAATGCTCATTTTTTCCTATTCCCCTACCCACACTACAACCCCTCACCCTTATGTACATGAGTTTGTTTCTTTTTTTTTTTAACCATTACATTTTTTTCTTTCCCCTTGTTATTTACCTCTATCCCCCATTTCCCTTAGGATATTTTCTATTTTACAATTTCTATCATACATTCAGGACTTATTTACATTTTCAGTTTCTCATACCAAAGAAAGATATGGTATTTACACATCTGTGACATATTTATTTCACTTATGAGTATGTCCTCAAGGTGCGTCCATCTGAGCATGAATTACTCAAACTTATTATTTATGACAGAGTAATACTCCATTAAAAAAGTCTATTCAGTCTAGAGTTGATGGGCATTTGGGTTGTTTCCAAGATTTAACTATCACAAACCGAGCTGTTACGAGCATGGGTGCACATATGAAATATAAATTTTACATGAGTTCTGAAAGTACCTTAGGAGAAATGGAAAAAGGAAAGAAGGACAGTTTATAAAAATGAAATGATGAGTTTGTAAGTATGTACATATTTTTTCAATACTATAATTAAGAAAACTCTTTGGTGATTAAATATACTTTTGAAACCTTTCTACTAATTAAATATAGCATTGAAAATACATGTTTAAACATCTTACTGAATAATTTGATAAAGAAGAACAAAAACCAAGATTGTTTTTTCTGTAAATTTATAAGACCTTGGGCCAGAGATTCAGTGGTTCCGGCGCCTGCCTTGCAAGCGCAAGGTTCTGAGTCCAATACCCGGTAACCACATACAATGCTGGGCATAGTGACTCACGCCCACCAGTAATCAGTACCACATACCACAGCGCTGGGTGTGGTGGCTCATGTCTGTAAGCCCAGCACTTGGGGGACAGAGACAGGAGGACTGCTGAGTTTGAGGTTTCCCGGGGTACATAGTGAGCTCAGGGCCAGCCTGAACTACAAAGCGAGACCCTATCTCAAAAAAAAAAATAAAATAAAATAAAATTCATAAGACTTTGATGGGGCTTGTGCCTAGATGTTCTGAAGGATCATGCACTCTTTTTCAGAGGTGGCTGAATCTGAAATGTGTGATGCTGACATTAAAGGTGTGTGAGTAAGTGGTCTAGCACCACCCTGATCTTAGAAGTCTGGAAGGGATACTGCCATGTTGTTTTGGTTCTGAGATGTTTTTGTTCTTCCTTGGAGCCAGCCAACTAGGAACTGAAAACAATATGAATGATAAGCCAAATAAACCTTTCCTCCTCTAACTTTGGGTGTCAGGTATTTTGTCTAAGTGATGAGAGGAAAATAACTAACGCAGAGGGAAAATAATCAGTCTTTCCAAAGCAATGCTTTGTGCAGTAAGAGCATGTGGACATATCATTTAATACCTTTCAGGAGAGAAATGTGAGTGAGTAAAGACTTTACAGGTGGCAAATTTATTTTCATATATAAAAGTAAAAGAAAAATTGCTAAAATGTATAACAACTTAGGAAATGTACTTAGGAACAATTTGCTAAAGCATCTACTAAAGAATGAAGGAAGCCTGACATGGTGCCACATGTCTGCGATCCCAGCACTCTGGAAGACAAGGGAGGAACTTCAAATTCAAGCCCAATATGGGCAATTTAGACTGTTTCTTTAAAAGGGTTAGAGTTGCTGTTCATGGCAGAAGTCCTGTCTTCAATCTCAGATTTCAAAAATAAGCAAACATAAAAGAACAGATGAGTTCAAAAAAAATTGCAGTGGTGCTAAAAGAGTAAGTACTATGAGGAACACTAATGCATACTATCTGCAGGAAGAAAATTACACTGCAACTGTGATGGACACGGGTATTTCATGATTCTGTGTTATGACAATAGGGAGAAAAGAGGTCAGGAGTCCTGCAAAAGTGTAAAGAGACAAGTAATTACCAGATTTCTATATGGGGAATAACTGGCAATAATAAGATATTGCCTCAAATTGGATGTTGAGGGAGAGGAAAAGTGAATGGAATTGTAGCCAAGAATATTGTTTTAACTAATCTTGTTTATAATAAGGAGCCCATGTAATATAAACTCTCCCTTGCAAAAAAGAAAACCATCATTCAAATTAATTAGTATTCCATATAACTCAGCAAAAGGTAAATTGGAAGGTATTTTCAATATCAAGTTAAATGAAGATGAACAAATGCAAGTAGAAGCCATGGTAAAGGCTATATATAGTGTTCATACACAAATACACCATACCATAATAAGAAAACAACTGGAAAGAACTACTATGAAATTACTTAAGTACAAATTATTCAAGTAAGTTCCACTCACAGGAGAAAATGAAAAGATGTTTTCAGATTAGCAAATTGAGCAGTATGCAATGAAAAGAACAAAGCTATTCATAGGATATAAAATAACAAAGAATAAACATAAATAAAAAATACCAAATTAAGCTGGCAGAATTAAGTACGTAGAATTAAGATTGGGTAAAAACAAGTAAAAAGAAGCCTTTGCTAATGTTTAAGTCTAAAATTCACTACAAATACCAGCTATTGATATTTGTACATCTATTTAACCCAGCAGTTGTTCTCATAAGACAAAACATTTTAGAGAACAAGAGATAAATATTCCAGGTGTAATATAAAAACACCTTTCTGGGCCTAAGACAGATTTGATGGTCAAAACCTTAGAAAGATTATTATAAACACATGTAATATAATAAATAACCTAGATTTTGCAGATTTTAAAACCACTGACATCAAACACACCATCTTTCCAAGTAGGCATGAAATATTAATTATATCTACGATGGCAAGGAAACTTTTAAAGTTCTATGTGAAAGAGCACAATATACAGAACTTTCTGTAATCATAATTAAATAAAATTCAAATTCAATAAAATTTTTCCAAAAGAATACACAATGAGAAAAGACAAATGCCATAAAGCAAATTTTAGATGAAATGAATCTTAAAATTATAAAAATGAATGTATAAAAATCAGTATTTATGGAAACAACTAAGGCAGATATGTGTGTAGATATGTATCATTAAACATCCATACCAATGAACACACAATTCATTGTCTATTTGAATAGCTGGGAAATCTAAGAGCAAAAAATAAACAGAGTTAGTACAAGTCAAAAGATAAGTAAGAATAGTGCAAAGAAGAAATGGAATTATACATAATACAAAAGATATTTTTAAATAAATCAAGAAAAGGATAAACTAATCAAAATAATCTCAAATGCAAAAAAAAATCAGAAATGTCCAAGGAGTATAGTGGGAGCCATCAAAACAAACATTAAAAACCATAACTAGTACAACAGTGTTCAAATGAATCTGAAACTTTTGAACAAGTAAATTTTTAAATGTTTCACACTTTTTCAGTCTGTTTCTGTAGTGAAAGAAAGTTATCCTATACAAAATCATACAATTATAGCTCTAGCCATTGGTGATATCATAGAGGAGTTCAACAAATCTGTGGTGACCAGACAACTCCAATGAATCAAGTTGAATTGTAGAAAATAAAAAATGAAGGAAATATTCACAAATATTTAATGAAGGGAGTGTAGTATATTTTACCTTCAAATCTTGAGAAAAGTACATGAGAAAACTAAAATTACTCTTATTTATGTAAATTTTAAAAATTCTTAAACAAATATAATTAAAATTCAGTTATACATTAATAATTTTATATATCATTGCAAAGTTGGACTCACTCCAAATTCAACAGAGTGATTTAATATTAGGAAAGATATTATTGATAGATTGAAGAAACCAAATCTTCTCTACTTTCCACAGGTTCATCGATACTTTCTTTGAAAAATATTAAGACCTAATATGTTGAAATACAATTTGGAGTCACACATAGATCAACAATGACAATAGAACATGTGCGTATTCTTAATGCAGATGGAGCATATGCTGGTGCGTATCAGGGCCAAGGGTATGGGAAGAAGAGAAGATCCGAAATTTCTTTTAGTCTGTATTCCAGAGAAATATGTGGGGATCTAGAGGACATATGGACTTGCAAAACTAAAACATGTTTTTAGTTTGGGTTCTTGGTTGAAGCATTAGGGGAACATCCATATCTGAGATTCAATGAGAAAATGAAGACCAGGAGACATGGGTATCAGGGAAGGTATGGAGTTGGAGGCATAAATTCTAGCATCTCCCACTTCGAGCTACTTTTTGTAGAATTGTAAGAGCTACATTAAAGATATTATATGAACCTCTTCGAGATGTGAAAAGATTCTACCCTTTCTCTTGCCTTTTATGAACATTATCTTTCTTCTTGATTATTATAAATGGTATTCAAGACTATAAAATATCACTTCTGTGCCAATTACTTAACATTTAAACCATTATTATATTTAAACATATTTTATAAACTTTAATCGGAATAATGATACTTGAGACTGAGAAATGTCATTTTTCAGAGATGTGTTAGAAAAACATTCTAAAGTTTCAATGTTCTTGGTTCATTTTGGAATGGCCCATTTAGATGAAAATATCTTGTGTCCACTGCAGAATGGGTAGAGATATCCCTTCCTAAGTGACTCCGGTGTGCCAAGCAATTAAAATTTCATATTTACATTTGATGGAGGCTAAGGTTTGAGCCTGGATTATGGTAACTTTCCCCCTGTCCTTTCTACAGCAGGGTACTTTCTTTGACTTCAAATACTGAAACCCCAAAGTCCATTAACTTTGGTTACACAATTGGGGTTCATATAGGTGATGACAATTAGTAAGAAAAGCAGTTATTTAACAAAGACCTTCTATTTCTAGGAAATATTAGAGGCATATTATCTTTTACCTCTTAGGAGCAACTCCAGGAGATATTGACAGTACATCACTTTATTAGATGAAATAGTAAAGTTAGTAAAGTGCAAAGGTATCTATTGAAGCCAAACATTTTTGGAAAATAAATAAATGACTTAATGAATGGCAAGTACCATGGTCAGATTTTAAACCTAGTCCTGTGTGAGCCCTCTTTTTCCTTGATTGTGTGGAAGTTTGCCCTATTGGCTGTGTTTCTCATTTGCTCACCTTTGGTTACCTTAAGAAAACATGTCCCTGCTTTGCGTGTTGTGATTGCATATTCCAAAGACAGTAGTTCCAGTTTCCTCCTTTGCACATACTCACTAGAAATTTACCACTTCCCTGTCAAGATGGATAGTCTCATTTTTATTTCTTTGGTTATGGGAGGCCTTTATGAGTATTATAACATGGTGTTGCTACGCAACTCTGGAGGTTAGATTACAGAAGACTTTCAGTTTATGCTTCACTGATTAAACATTCACCAGACCCCTGAGCTGCCACTTAAACACCAACACCACAATGATGTTTGGACACCCAGATAACCCAGGCAAACTACACAGTTACCATCTGATTGCAACTGCAAGCCCTGAGCAGTTAGAAATCTGAGTTATAGCAGCCCACAACATCCTCCCCAACTCTTACCCACCCCAAATGTAACACAATAGTGACAGCAATGGGTAGGTTACTAGCCCACGTCCAGCTGTTCCCTGTACAACAGACCAATTATGGAGAGAGACCAAGTGTTGTGGTAATGAAGGTGACACTGAGTAGCTGTTCTACTAGAAGATGGAGGACTCATCACAAATGCACCTTTCAGGGAAGTTGAATTAAGATTGGGCTATATGGGTAGTTGATGTGAGTTCCCATACTGGTGGACATCTCACATCTGACGGGTCAGATGATCTATATACACATCTAACTCTCAGTCACCAGATTTTGTGCAGGTCTGAAGATCTTAAGAGCGGGCATCACTGTCTCAATGGACTATTCTTGTTACTGCTTTTTTTTTTTTTTTTGCCTTCTGTGGCTCCTGACACATTATACTATGAACAGGCCAGTGGGAGCTGCTCTGAGACTCTTCCTGCTGACTGCCCAACACATCATAATGGAAGAAAACATCTTATGTTGGACTTCAGGTACTCATGAAAAGATTGTTAAATTACCTTTGGGAAACAAATGTGGCCCACCACTCTTTTTTATAAGTAAAACTGTGTGGAGAGCCTAGTCTCACTCATTTGTTTACATACTGCCTGTTGGTCTCAGGCTAGAAGTTAGCAGTTTCAACAGAAAGAGTTTTGGAATATCATTTGATGCATCAATCTGCTCTTTCTCAAAACAACAGCTCCTGTGCACTGTGGATGATTTTCAAGACCAATTTAAAAGCCTTCTACAAATTTCCAGCTCTCCTTCCATGTCTTACCTTACACATGCATAGAGGAATCTAGTTTTTGAATTTTAATCTATTCATTTATAGTGATAGAATATTTTCAAAATATCATCTTTGGGTCTGTGCATTTGTGACAGCACCACTCATACCAGTCTCCAAGTTATTAAAGTGCCTATTTGGTTAATAAGTGCTGATGTACTCATAAGTGAAATAAATAGGTCACAGATGTATAAATACAGTATCTTTTCTGTGGTATGAGAATCTGAAGATGTATATGATTCTAGAATGTATGATAGATATTGTGAAATAGAAAATATTCAAAGGGAAATGGGTTGGGGTGAGTAATGAGGGGTAAGAAAAAGTATGGTGCTAAAAAAGGAAACAGCCCATGTACATAGGGGGATTGGGGTTGTAGGGTGAGTAGGGGAATGGGGAAAATGAGAATTAAGTTGTGTCATATACCAGTACAAATTCTCAGTGAAGCATGTGATTGTGGTGTGCCTATAAAATATACTAATAAATAATTCAATTTTTAAAAGTGATAAAGAAGAAAGAAAAAGAAAGAAGAAAAGGAAGAAAAAAGAAAGAAAGAAAGAAAGAAA
>PVIC010050594.1:0-12761 GCA_004025085.1 Thryonomys swinderianus
GCAAGGTCCTGAGTTCGATCCCCGGTAACCACATATAATGCTGGGCGTGGAGACACGCCCACCAACAATCAACACCGCATACCACAATGCCGGACATGGTGGCTCACGCCTGTAATCCCAGCACTCGGGAGGCAGAGACAGGAGGATTGCTGAGTTCGCGGCAGCTTGCCTGGGCACCATAGTGAGCTCAGGGCCAGCCTGAACTACAAAGCGAGACCCTGTCTCAAAAAGCAAAAAAAAACCAAAAACAAACAAAAACAAAAACAAAATGCTTTCAAAATATAGACCATTTTTTATGTTTAATTTTCTGTTAGTACCTGTTTGTAGTACATAGTGTGGAGAATGTGCATATCTACATAATACATCTTTTTAGTAGTATATTTATCATACATAATGATTATATTCATTGTGAGTACATGTATGGGACACATCCTAATTCTTTTTACAAACTTTTCCTCTCCTCCACTCTCTTATATCTTAACACAGCTCAATTCTTTTTATTCCCCCTTCTTCTCCCATCTTTATATTCCTCCCCTTTGCGAAAGGGCTATCTCCCTTTTCCTTTTGCCTGTCTTTTGTTAAAATAGCACTGTTATCATCTTCATGAATTAAATCCCACCCCATTGCTTCTGGTATCCCTCCTCTCATTATGGGTTCATTTTCAAACTTTCCACACAGTGACCATACACAAAATCCCAATATTCATAAAGACAGTGCTGTGGACCAACATGAAATAGAAAAATAAAGGCTTGCAGGGTCTCCAGTATTATTAAACATAATGAACACAGGCTATGAATTTCCGAGGAGGTTAGGGTTAGATCTGGGATCTGAGGCATCAGCTCTTGTGAAGAAATCTTTCTCAGTTTAGGTATTTTCTATCCTAGAACACTCTGGGCTTACTGCTTCAAAGCACCACCTGCTAGTGTGATGGTCTTTTCATTTGGCTTTCTTTAGCTGTCCTCTGTCTCCCTGCTAGATTGTCTGTGTCCCATTTGCATTCCACCTTTGTATGCTTTGTTTTCTTCATCCTGCCTGGCAAGGAGCACTCTCAGCCTCTACCCTTGAGGGCCTGGAATGCAAGCTGGCACATCTTTTCAAAGCGGCTTTGACAAATGACAACAGCTTTCTCTTTGAGCCCACATTTTGTTAATGCTGCTTTTAACAAGAAGTGCCTGCGTACTATGTGGGCACATACACTGCCAGAAAAATAAAGTCATCTACATAAAATAAGGATTATCCTGAGATTAGCCCCTACAGCTGGGAGGGAAGTACAAGAGAGAAGAGGCAAAATAGTTACAGGTAGGTTGAGGAGCTATTTTTCAGTTTCTGGTTATTCATATTCTTCTGCCCAAGTCTTTCTAGTATGGGCTTCAGTTAGTTATGGACACTGTGGCTTAAACTAGTGATTGTGCAGCTATTACCTTTCAGAAGCAAATCTAAGCTACTTCATATTTTAACTGATTTGTCAAGCATTGCCAGTGGCTGCAAATTAATCCAGTCCCAGTACCCTACTGTATTTGTTGTCCAGGATTTACTGGCTACGGTTGTTCTGTGTTAATGCCTTCCTTGGAGTGGGCCTGTCCTAGCGATGCTTATTTATCATTGAGAAGTGGCTTTCTCGCAGGAGCCCATCCATCCCTATGGCATCACAGCCTTGTCCGCCAGCTGCTGCAGCTGCCATGGGCAGCTTGACAGCCAGCACTGCAGGCTGAGACTGGCTTTCTCTGCTTCCTCCAATCCCCCTTCCCCTTCCCTGCCATGTGTATTTCCATGATAAAGTACCCAAGAAAGATTTCCAATGCATTTTGACAGGATGAAACTGTGATTCAGCTTGATCTCGTTAAGAGCTCCATAGCCAAATCTCTCACAGCACGGAAGGCAAAGAAAGCTTGCAAACCCTTAACAGCTTGTCTCTCTGGCTCAGAGAGAGAGACTTAAGTGACACTGCTGCTTTCTTGACCTTGACCTAAAGGAGGAAGTGATATTTACTGCATGTTTTCATTTGCAAAGTTGCTGTGTAAGTTTGCTGAGGGCATCTGTACGAGGGTTGAATTCCTAGGCATCTAAAGAATGTACTCCTAGTCCCCTTCCTTCCTGCCTTCCCTTCCCATCCCTTCTGTCCCTTTCCTTCCTCTCCTTCCACTCTCCCTCCCTTTCTCATGTGCAAGCTAAATATAACCAGCAATGTGGTGAATAATAAAACAAAAGTCCATGCCCTCCAGTAACTCATGCTGTGGTGAAGAAGAGAAGCAAACAGATAATTACATATACACCAATATGTGGAGTGTGTAGCCTAGAAAATATTCACAAATTATAACGAAAAGATATATCAGACTCTATCTTAGAGAGGTGGTGAAGGTGAAGATGAGTTTCCTAGTAGAAGTAACACCAAAATTGATTTGAGTGAATGAATGAATAGGGATAAATATGGTGGATTTGTGTTGGTGGAGGTGGCATATTTTAAGCAGAAAGGCCATTAACAAAGATCTTCTTAGCAATTTATGCTGTGCCCAATCTCTAATTTTATTAATGGATTTTATGAGTTTTATGTTTGTGGCTTTCATCTTTTCATCTTTTCCATCTCTTGGTGTATGTTAAAGGAATGTCCAACCCGGGCATGCTCTGACCATGAGGATTTCTTTGTGTAAACTAGAATCTAGCATCCTGCTTAAAGGATTTTATTATCGTCAGTTTACTCCTTGGTTTTGGGTTTAATACTCTTCTCTTAACATTGTTATCTTAGGGGATTGTTTTAAGGATTGTACAACCACATTTCTTTGGAAACAAGGTGGCTGTGCCTGCCATCTAGGTTGACAGGAAATTTGCAACTAGGTCTCTGTATTCTCCATCTCTTTTTGCACAGCCTGTCAGAGAGGAGGAGCTCATTGCATAGTGGTTAGAAAATAACAAATGAGTGGCTCAGCTGACAAACTTCCTTTTATTAACTGACTTACATTCTGTATTCTCAGAGAGCAACAGTATCCCCACCATTTTAATTAAAATTCACCTTATTTGCAGAGTCAGACAAAAGGCACCTACAGGGTTAGAGGAAGCCTCAAGTCAGATGACTGCAGAGCCCCATAAATTCTTGAACCTTGAATAAAAGGGGCATGGTCTAGAAAATCAGAAGGAAATATTGGAGTCGGATTAGTTTTTAGCTTGTCCACAGTGGTTCATGTTTAGGACTCTGCCTTGGCTAGACAGCCAGCCACTTTTATTCTGCATATGAGAGGGGAAGGAATCCTTTTTTTTTTTTTTTCCAGGCTATTAAGTTAAAAAAAAAAAGTGCAGTTCTCTGGCTTTTCGGAAATGCCAGAAAAGATTATGAAATCCCTAAAGATCAGAAAATAGGCAGTGTGGTAAATGACATTTTATTCATTAGTGTGGATACTCAAGTATTTTGTGGCTCTAAAAATGTTTTGTCCTTTGTGTCCTGGGAAGGGGTCCTTGGGGGTACTATTAATCATAATGGCAGCAATAAAACTACTTACGTTGTATTTGCTTAGCATTTTGAAGTTGTAATGCACTTTTTTTTTTTGTGACAGGGTCTTGCTTGTCCCTCAGGCTGGCCCTGACATCACTATGTAGCCCAGGCAAGCCTTGAACTCAGCAGTCCTCCTGCCTTTGCTTCCCAAATGCTGGAATTACAGGCATGAGCCACCACACCCAGCATTGTGGTATGTGGTACTGATTGCTGGTGGGCATGAGTCACCATGCCCAGTATTGTTGTAGTTACTGGGGATCGAACTCAGGACCTTGTGCTTGCTAGGCAGGTGCTGGAACCACTGAGCTAAATCTCTGGCCTTTTTTCTTGCCTTTTTTTTTTTTGTTGTTGTATAATGCACTTTTTATATGTGTTGCTCAAATTATAGAAAAATATTGTGGGAGAGGATGAGAAGAGACAGGGAATTTTTTTTCTGTTTTAGGAAATTTAAGAATTAAGATGTCTTTGTGGAGTCTCTTTGAGGCCCAGGAGTTAGCTTTGACTCTCCATGCCACAGGCCTCCACAGGTAGGAGCCAGAACTTCTTTGTCCCTAGCACCCTTTATGCCAACTGCTGTCAAAAGGAGAGCACTAAACTCAAGTCTTCATGGTAATGGCAAAATAACAGATCTAAGGATCAGTGGAATAGATAAGAAGATCCAGAAACAAATCCAGATATACTAAGCCACCTAATCTTTGACAAAGGAGCCAAATATTCTTTAACAAATGGTGCTGGAAAAACTGGGCTTTAACCTGCCAAAGACTAATGCTAGTCCCATCTCTGTCACCGTGTACAAAACTAAACTCAAAGTGAATTAGAGACTTAAACGTTAAAACAGAAGCACTAACCTCGCTCCCAAACAGGTTAGGTGAAACTCTTGGAGAGACTGGATTAGGGAAAGACTTTATCAATAAAACCTCTATAGCATGAGATCTAACAGAAGAAATCAACAAATGGGTTCTCTTTTTATTAAAAAGCTGCACAGCAAAAGAAGCCACTCACAGAGTGAAAAGACAACCAACAAACTGGGAGAGAATCTTTACCAGCTATCACTCAGACAAAGGCCTACTATCTAGAATATATAAAGAGCTTAAAAAAATCAGTCCCCCCAAATTTAAAGACCCAGTTCAAAAATGGGTATCTGAGGGCCAGAGATTTAGCTCAGTAGTTCCTGCACCTGCCTTACAAGTGCAAGGTCCTGAGTTCGATCCCGGTAACCACATATAATGCTGGGCGTGGTGACTCACACCCACCAGCAATCAATACCACATACCACAGTGCCAGGTGTGGCGGCTCAAGCCTGTAATCCCAGCACTCGGGAGGCAGAGACAGGAGGATTGCTGAGTTTGAGGCTTGTCTGGGCTACATAGTGAGCTCAGGGCCAGCCTGAACTACAAAGCGAGACCCTGTCTAAAAAAAAAAAAAAAAAAATGGGCATCTGAAATGAACAGACATTTCAGAGGAAGAAGTAAAAGCTGCCAAGATGCATATGAAGAAATGTTCAACATCACTGATCATTTGAGTGATATAGATGAAAACAACACTAAGATTTCATTTCACTCCACAAAGAATGACTGCTATCTTGAAATTAGCCAGCAACAAATGTTGGTGAGGCTGTGAGAAAAAGGAACCCTTCTCCACTCTTGGTGGGAATGTAGACTAGTACAACCTCTGTGGAAGTCAGTGTGGAGATTCCTAAAAATACTAGGTTTAGAAGTCCCATTTGACCCTGCTATTGTCCTATTAGGTTTATACATAAAATAATTAAAAGAATCATAGTGACATATGTGCACCCATGTTCATAGCAACTCAGTTTGTGATAGCTAAACCTTGGAAACAACCCAAATGCCCATCAACTGGAGACTGGATAAAGAAGATGTGATTTTTCTATTAAATTGGAGTATTACTCTGCCTTAAAGTATGTTTGAGTCATTCATACTCAAATGAATATACCTTCAGAACATACTCATAAGTGAAATAAATAGGTCACAGATGTATAAATATTGTATCTGTT
Source organism: Thryonomys swinderianus (assembly GCA_004025085.1). Classification (NCBI taxonomy): domain Eukaryota; kingdom Metazoa; phylum Chordata; class Mammalia; order Rodentia; family Thryonomyidae; genus Thryonomys; species Thryonomys swinderianus. The sequence continues at coordinate 5,499 of PVIC010050594.1, forward strand.
CTCTGGTATGAGAAACTGAAGATGTTAATGAGTTCTAGAATGTATGATGGATATTGCAGAATAGAAAATATTCAAAGGTAAATGTGGAGGGGTGAGTAATGAGGGGTAAAGAAAAAAATGTGATGGTAATAAAAAGAGAAAGCTTATGTATTTAGGGGGTGGGGGTTGTGGGCTGTGTAGGGGAATGGGAAAAAATGAGAATTAAATCATGTCATATAATGGTACAAACTCCCAATATTGAGTGTAATCATGATGTGTATATACCATGTAGCAATAAAGATAAAAATGAACTAAAAAATAAAATGAAAAACAAAAATTTATTCATGTAACATATAATAACAAAATGCAAAAATCTCATAGGGAATAAAACAAAAACATGGGAATCTATGTTCTCTCATCTGCCTGTGTCCAGCCAAGGACCTGTGTTCTGTTTCTGTGCTTGTGGTGAGCCCTCTTTGCATAATACAATCATACCAAGCTATGTCATGATCCAGTTGGTTGAAACACCGTAGAGGATGAACACGGGCTGTCTTCCTCCCCTTCCATGTCACTATCACCAGTATTTCAACCAAGCTGACTGTGCTTCCTGACTTCATCAGCCTTTTTAGTTTTCTCTGGACACTCTGGTTGTAGACAGCACTATCAGGAAAAGTGGCTTTGATCCTTACATGGCAGGGTGGTTCACCAGTTTATGTTCACTCTAGGCATAAGGGCTGCATTGACTAGATAAAAATCAAATAACACTCTTCAGGTTCCTTAAACAGTAATGATCAGGAATTTTTGGAAAAAGTTTTCTCACTTATAAAAGGAACACTGTTAGAATGAAACTAGATTATAAGAAAGCAAAGACAGAGGGATATGTTCTTGACCTGGATTAATCATTTGTCTAGGGGGCATGTCCTTAGCTTAGGCATGAGTGTGGCAGGGCTTTTGACCCTGCTAGAGTCATTGGAGGAATTGGTAGAGCAGACTGAGGTGGTAAATGTCGGCAGCTGGAGCAGTCTCCTTAGGCTGGAAAATGAGTTTCTAGTTCTTTTCATCACTTTTCTCAGAATTGCTATTTCCTTACTCATTCCTCTTTAGTTTCTTAGAATGCAACAGAATATTTTGGTCACTGCCTAGAAACTCTGGCATGTCAAATTCACACAAAGACTTGCGAAGACTTAGAATCAAGGGTAGAGACTGTTCAGATACAGCATCTGATCAAAAGCAAGCTTTATGTTCTTACTAGGCTTTCTCTGCACGCTTGGTTTGAACTCACTGAGAAATGATGTGATTTTTATCTCACTTTTCTCTAGCTGCTCTTTTTTGTCTTTTTTCCTTTTTAATCCTGTCTGTCTTAGCCCAGGTTTAACTGTGTTTCATGAACTTCACAGGGATCATGTTAAAATGACTTAGTGGAGCTGTAGTGAGGTTGGAGAATCCTAAGGGTGTTGATGTTTCTGCCAGAAGTCCACACTTTGGGGACTTGGTTTCTAAACCTCTTTGGGTGATTGAGAGCACCGAAGAGGCTGTGAGCATGGTATGGTTCTGAAATTTAGGAGAGGTGCACTTCTGCAGGCTTGGGGTGACCTAAAGTTGTCAACACTGAAGAACAAAATAGCATTTTCCACCACTCCCTGCTCGAGTTCCAGTGTGACTGGACCGTCCTAAGCTTTCTGTGCCCCTTGGGAGCCACTATGCCTGTGATGCCAGCGCTATTGTCATTGCTGCTGAGGTTTGCGCTTACTGAGCATTGCCCTGGCTGTGCGGAGAGACTGATTCTGCCAGTGCTTTAGCTCTTTTTCTTTTCCTAGTCTGGTTTTCGGTGATGAGAGAACTGTTTTCTGCTACATCTAGTAACCCAAGGGCAGTCTATGTGATAGTTCCAAAATGTGCCAGGAATTAAAGCTGGATAAAAATCAGGGGGGTTGTGATCATTTACTTGCTCTTGATATTTTTTAAGTTCAATATTGACGGCCTTGTTTTTTCAAGAGTCAAAGGGTTTTATTTCTTGCAGTTATTCTTCCAGGTTCATTATTTAACTGTGACTGAAAAAGTTGGAGGGTATAACCTACATGTGGGGCAGGCCTCTAAGATGAGGTAAATTGCTGTGTAAATGTAATTTTAACCATATTACCCTTAAGTAATCCAGGCTGCTCCTTTGGGTGGAAAGGTATCTTTATACAAGAATATAGGGGTTTCTTCACAGATTGGGCTGTATACAAAGCAGAGGCTGCTTTGGCCTTAGCAGATGTTCAGCTGATGGCCATGTGCAGTTGACTTTGATCAAAAGGTCATAGCTTCTCTTCATATTGCAGGAAAGGGTGAGAGATCTTGTCATCTAAAGATATGAGTACGAAGAAAGAAAGGCTTCCCTAGAAACAAGAGGAAGGCCAATAATAATGTTTTGCTACTCTCTCTCTTCTCATCAGAATCTGTCATGGTAGCTAAGTTTCATCCTCAACTTACTAGTGTGTGTCTCAGGTTCTAGCAGTAAATGGCTAATGCCAGCTTTTGGAGTCTGCAGGGAACTGCTTACCTCGTATTCCATTAACTGTATGAAAGGGTAAAGGAAAATGTGGGAGAAAAGCAGACTGGATAATCTCTAATATTCTTTGTCTTTAGAGTGAGTCCTCTAACCCTGGATACTAGTAAGGTATATTTTGGTTTTGTTTTGCTTTTGAGTTGACCTAGGAAGTTGAAGTTAGAGAATGGAGCAAGTGAGAAAGAGGAGGAGAGAAATAGGGGCTGCTATAGAGCTGACTTCCACTGTGGGCAGTAGGTACCCCCTAGAAATAGAGTAGACTGTACTGTCTCTCTGAAACATAGGAAGATAAACTATCTATCTACAGTCTCTTATTCTTCAGGGATTGAGGACAGCCCCTTCGCTCTTTGGTGCTAGGACTGAGGGTTTTCTGAGGTCTTTGAGAGAGTCGTACAGCAGAGAAGCCATGAACAGTGCTGGAAGAAGAACTGTGGGGACAAGAATGGAATGCTCTACTTCTGTTATACTGAAATAAAATGAACTGAGTGGGGATATGGCATGAGGCCCTAGAGATTCTGCTAGTTTTATAAGTTAGATAAATAATGACTATAAGTGGATTTCTGAGACCCATAAATAGTATCAGATTTGGGATACAAGTCCTATTATGCAGACTATGCCATCAAATGAAGAAAATTACCTTGATGAAATGATTTCTGATCCCAGAAGGTGAAAAAAAGTTGTGGCTTAAAATTATTAATCTCTAGAAATAAAATTAACTCAAAATCAACAGAGAACAAGAATAGTTTGAAATGTTTATTTTGAATTACTCTCAGAACAGGGAAAAGGGAGATAATAAAAATTATGAAAGAAAGTATGCTAAAGCTGCAATAGGAGATTTCCTTAGGAGATGTGTTGTAACCAAGAAACTAAACTAGAATATATGAAATAGAAAATTGGACATTTAAAAAAGATATAAAAGTGAAAATGAGAAATACTTAGGTGTAATTGCTCTTAAACAGAGCTTTAGAAAAGAGGGAACTATTTCAGGGTTACTAAGTTGGAGATATCAAATGGGATCCAACAAAGGTAAGAGAAGCAGTGTTTCAGGGAAAAAACTGGAATGATTTGTTAAGAGATGCCAGAAGACTATTGAAAAATACTCTTTTAGAGCTGCAAGTAAAGACTCCATTGTGAGAGCAATAGAAAACTATCCTTACAGCTTGGTAGAGTTATGCCTGGGGATTGTGGAAATTAAAGGAGCAAAACTAGCAAGAGAGATGATTTGGAAATCTCCAACATTGCGCAGACGTTAGTGGTACCTTATGGGAACATATCCAGGAAATGTATGGAAATAGTTCAGTAAGAAGCTACAGAAAAATGGGAATATTAAATTGGAAGGGACAGATGATAATAGGTGATGTTAAGGCCCAGACTGGACTATGTCCTGAATGGAATTATCTGATATGGAATCATCTCACTTGAAGGTGGGAAGGTTAGTTTATAGAGTGGATAATTGTGATCAGCTTGAATTGTTTTGATTTCATATTCTTACTAGAGAAGAATGTGCAAGATAAAATCTGAGGATTTTCCAAAATCACATGTGTGAACCAGAAATCAAAGGAAAAGCAATCAAAGAGAAAACAAGATGATCGTAATCTAGGAATAGTTTAGTATTATCTGTCTTCTTAAACAGTAGGTTAATTAGAAGTTTTCTGGGAATCACCTTAAAAGGAATAGGAAAATAACACATGGAAACAGGACAGACAAAGGTGATGCCAATTTGGCATTCCTCACTTATTTCTCTGTGTATTCACACTTACTCACTTTGTATCCCTCTGGGCTTCACTCTGTGCTCCTAGAGGCCAATTTCTCATTCAGGCTCCTTTTTCATACAGATCTGGTTGAGTGAGGCCAGTGTAGGCTCAGCTGTGATCTGGGAGCCAGAGGAGAGAGAGGTACTATCCCTGCCAGGCTCCATTTGGGAGTGGCTGCATTTCTCTGCTAGATAGCCCTCTCCCATAGCTATAGTCCCTCCTTTATCCTTTCCTCTAGGACTGGGAAGATCTTTCTTCCTGGGTGCTTCCCTGTAGGTTACCATAACCTGCCCACAGATCCTTAGACAGTGCTCTAAAGCAAAAGAAAAGAAAGTTTTAATTATGCAGAAAAGCCAAGAAAGGCATTTCCAGTAAGATCTGGATACTGATGCCATAATCAATATAGACCTTTAAACTGCGGTGACAGAATTATTCTTCCAGAAATGTTTCTCTGATGTGCTGAGAGAGGGAGGGAGAGAGAGAGAGAGAGACAGAGAGAGTGAGAGGGAAGAGGAAGGGAGGGAGGGAAGGGAAGGGACAGAATGAGGGGGAGAGGGAGACAGAGAGAGACACAATAGACAGGGCAGATTTCCTGTCAGATGTAATAGTGTCAACACTTTTCTGGGAGTGGAAACTTTCTGATTAAGTTGTACAGGATACAGATGGGGACCTCCTAAAAATGGCAGAGACTGCCTTTTGTCTTGATTAGGTTGAACCAAGAGATCTTTGTGTACTTTTTCCTTTCCTCCAGAGCCTTCAGTCTTTGCTTTGGTCCATGGTAACACTAAGTAGTCAGATCTAAGGACACAGACATGAGGGGATTAATTAGTTCAGGGTATATATTTTGTCAGTGTGATATTTTACTATAATTTTGTAAATAATTCTTTTGATTTTGGGGGTATACTGGGTCTTGAATCCATGACTTTTACACTGAGCTACATCCTCAACACTTTGAAAAAATTTTAATACAATTAAAAAAAATTTTTTTTGAGATAGGGTCTTACATTGTAGTTCAGTCTGGCCCTGAACGTATTATGTAGGCCAGGATAGCCTTGAACTCACAGCAGTCCTTGGGCCTCTGCCATCTGAGTGCTGGGATTATAGGCATGAGCCACAATGCTTGGCTTTATGGTATGTGGTAGTGGGGACTGAATTTGGGACCTTGAGCTTGACAGGCGAGTGCTGTAACCACTGAGCTAAATCCCAGCCTCTTAATAAATTTTTTTATACAGGTTTTCTAACTCACTAAGTTGACTGGTCTGGGTTTGAACTTTCAATTCTCCTGCCTTAGGTGCTAAGTTCCTGGGATTATAGGCATGTGCCATCATTCCTGGCCTGATTCTATAAAAGTAGGACATATGCAGAGCTTTTTGTTTAGTTCAGCTTTGGGAAATTAAACTCATTCAGTGAACAAGAACCCATGAAATAACTACTGAAAAATCTGAATCTACTCAGCCATTGTGAAACTCTCTTAACCAAGACTGAGCAGAATTAAAATTTCTGCTCAGGGATGTTAATTATGTACTTTAACGTGTTTGGAGTTTGAGTTTAGAAAAGCAAGAAAATTAATTTTAGTTATCAAAAAGATTCTCTCCCCTCCCTCTCTTTTCTTTTTTTCTCCTCTCCTTCTCCCCTAAGCCCTCCTCTCTTCTCTTGCTGTTCTCTTTGTCTCTTTTTTTTCTAGTCCTGGGTTTGAAGCTGGGGCCTCATGGATGCTATAACCTAACCCCATCTCGAGGTTCATTTTTGATCTCTGTGTCATCTGCATATATTGGCCCATCTTAGGGCCTCCCTTTTCTTCTCTTAAGTTCAGAGCAAACTGAGAGAAAAACAGAGGAGTAAAGAAGATGGAGGCAGAACATACTGCAGCCTCCTTCCCCCTACTGATATGCTGTTTGGAGACTACAAGTAAATTCTGAGCAAAGCACTCTTTCAAATATCTCAGCCCGAATTAACAATGTGCACTCAGTCACTGGAAAGTTGGACCAGCATGGACCTCACCCAAAATCTTTTACACATTAAAGTTATCCTATATCAAGAAGAGAGGAGATATCACTTCTTGACCTTTTGGTTAAGATCAATTGAACAAGAGAGAAGATATAGTCACAGTAGAAGGATCTCAAGAGAGAAAGAGGAGGAAAATGTCTGACCAGTTATTTCTTCCAAACTCCTGAACAGGAATTTTGTTCCTTTACTATGAGGAGTAGGGAGCCATAAGTGAAGTCAGAGACTAGCCAGGATTGTTAATCTATAAGGGTTATAAATTGGTAATCCATTATATCAGTATTTTGTTTTTTTTGGTACCAGGGATTGAATTTAGGACTTTGAGCTTGGCAGTAAATCAGTATTCTAAAAATATTTGTTGAATATTAAAGAAATGGGGCAAATTTATATATTTTTAAAATTAAATTATTTATTGGCACATTTTGTATACAGCTCACAATCACACTCAGCATTGGGGAATGTGTACCAGTATTTGACATGAGTTAATTCTCATTTTTACCCATATCTCTACCCACCCCACAACCTCCCACCCCCTATATACATGTTCTTTCTTTTTCTTTTCAAATCATATTTATTCTTTCCCTTCATTACTTTCCCCTACCACATTCCCTTTGAATAGTTCCTATTTCACAAAATTTATTATACATTCTAGAGGTCATTTACATCTACAGGTCCTCATACCAGAGAAAAGATACAGTATTTATATATCTGTGATCTATTTATTTCACTTATTAGTGTGTCCTCAACAAATTTATATTTTGCAAGTAACATTTTTATCTCTCTTACATTATCTCCCAAGTTGCATGTTGTATGATAGTACTATGTTTCCTATTAACTATTTTTTGGGGGGTACATGCAAAGCTTGTTATATATGTTAAAGCATTAGGTGACATATGGTGTTTTATTTGGGAAAACATACTATGGGAAACATTTTGGAAAACATATGATGTTTTATTTGGGAAAAATTAAACATTAACA
>PVIC010050595.1:0-12746 GCA_004025085.1 Thryonomys swinderianus
GAATCAGTGTAGAAAGTGGATCCGTAGGCTTCCCTTCAACAATGATTGAAGTGGCTTCCCCACAGTCGTCCGTTATTTCACTGTTGGTGATTATGTTTTGAATCACTGCCTGAACTTATAGGACTGAAAAGTAGCTTGGCACATGAGCTGGAATTTATCACACACTGCTCCGTGTGCAGGCACATTTACTTGAGATACTCTCATTGCATGCCCAATATGGATTCTCCAGGTTGTTTGTTTGAATTTTATGGATTAAATCTATATAAGTGTATAATTTGAAGTAATTTTCTGACTTTTAAAAAATCAGATTTGAACATTTTATGGTTACTTTGCAGTAGAAATGGAAGAATCATTAAAAATCTTACTGATACAATAAATAGCACCAAAGATTTGCATTTTAGACTTATGCAGCAAGATAATAATTAGTTCCCACATTCCTCATATCCATCGGCTACTAACTCACAAAACCTTTGGCTGATAAAATATAATTTTGAAAAATGATTTGATTATAAATTTTGGTGTGTATATTTATAACTAATAAACTATATGATAATAGTTACATTGACAAATCTTTTCAACAAAAGTACTTCTCATAATTTCATTTGTTTTTAGATATTTATAGTAAAAACTGTACTGTTCTAGTTTTTTACTCTTTTTTACCTTGATTTTTGTTTTCTAAATGTTGTTTTCCAAGCTGTTGTCGTATATTTTGATTGCAGAACAATTTGTAAGATGAATATTTTTTATAATGTGCATTATTAAAAATGTTCTGAGTGAAGGTAATTGTAAGCTTTATTAAGGAGGATTATTTTGTGCCCACCCCCTAGTGTGAAATAAAATCAAGTAATTTCATTTGTTTAATTGTTGTGGCCTTTTTTGATCAGAAGACTAGATACTGTTTAATGCCCAAGTAATAATTTTATAGACCTATTAATTTTAATTCAGCTTTTACTTTAAAAAGAATTTGTTTTTCATTATGTTTTTAAACTTTTTTTTCGTGAAATCCATATTTGATCTTTCTCTTTGAAGAAGCTATATAAATCTGACTTCCATTTCATTTGACTTCCATTTTTCCTTACTCAACTTTCCTTTTGCAACAGTCTCTTCATGTTCAATTTTCATTTCACCCTATAATCTTCCTTAAATATATTTTACTAATTTGGAAAGTTCAATATAACTGTAAAAGTGTTATCTCAGTAAGATACCATTAAATTATGTAAGAGCTACAATCACTAACTGTACTGTATTACATATTATTAGCAGGTATAGTTTGATAACACTCATAACATGTCTTGTATGAAAACTGAGCAAGTGTATGTTATTATTCATAGTGTTCTGTGTAGTTACCTATTGTTTAATCTCAACTCTAGGAACATCCATTAAATGGTATAATTTGTGTGAATAAAGATGAATATGGTTCATCCTAAAAAATATTTTATAGATTAAATGAAAGACTCAAAGATTTCCCATAGTATATATATATATAATCCTCTTTAATCTACCTTTTGACATAGGATGTTTCACTGACCATTTTGATGATCAAATATTTTAGTCAGAGCTGGAAGGGTTTTAGATGGGGAAGCAAGCTTACCTCCAAGCTTTGCAAAGGCCTCCCCTCAACTAAGAAGCATCCCTCTTGTTACCCAATAGGGTGCAGATAAAAGATCTGAAAACATGAATTCATGTAGATGAGCTTGGAAATTTGTGTTCAAACAGATTTAGGGACCTTGAAAACATCTTTGGGAATTTTAAACAGTAAAAATATTTGCTTCCAGGGTGACTCCAGAAAATGTGCTCTGGAAAATTTATATATATGTATTTTTTAAAAATGTAGCTAAGAATTGTATTCTTCAAAAAAGTAAAACTAATATAAGCAGAAAGTAACATATTGATTATCAGGAGCCCAGGAGTTTGGAGAGATTGAAGAGAGACTTTGGAAATGATACAAAGTTTCAAATAGGAGGAGTGAATTGAAGAAATATAGCACTGAGATTGTAATGAATAGCAATATATTGTATATTTGAAAATTGTTGAGCAAACAGATTTCAAATGTTCTAAAGATAAAAAATAAGTATATGAGGTAATGCATATATTGATCAGTTTGACATACTCATTTCACAAAACATAGAAATATGTTTCAAATAATCATGTTACATGCCATAAATACATTTGTCACAAATGCCTGTAGTAAACAAAATCATCACATTTCAAACAGTGCATATATCTCTTACTAAATTTACTTATAGATTAGACACAAAATATTGGATTTTATCTCTGAAGACTATGAAGAACACAGGAAAAACTTTTGGAGGAAGTGAAGTATACGTAGAGCTGACAATTCTGCCATTTCCTATCAGACATTGTATTTTGGAAAGAAAATAACCTCTCTAATTCTTTGAAAACCCCCATCAAAGCGTCACTAATTCTATAACATATTCATTTATGTACTCAATTATTTTACAAATATTTTTTGATTACCTGACTGCAGTGAAAGTGTTTTAAGTTCTTAGATATAGAATGGTAAATAGGTCAGACAAAAACAAAACAAAAGAAAACACCTCTGTGCTCTTAGAATTTACATTCTGTGTGCCTGGAATAATCAAATGTAATGATATATTTAAAATGTTGTAAATAGCATCTAGCACATATATTGGTAGACTTATTAACATTTAAAGTAGGCCCTAAAAAGATAAACCTGTTTAAAAATCCATTTTGTTAAACTTCTCCCTTTTGTATACTGTATTTTATCAAAATAGCTGAAGAATTATCTGGAAAACTGTGATGTATAATTATCCATTGTTGAAAACTAAAAAGTTTCTAAGTAACAAGATATGCTAAAAAAGGGAGAACTCTTATACTCAGCCTCTGAGAATATGAGTTGTTATCAACTTTTAGATAAGTAAATGGAAATATGTGGTACCTAGTTACTTTCCTACCAACTCTCCTTTAGGTAAAATTGGTAAAGTGTTCTTGATAAAATTGGTGCACATATTCAAAAGGACTTGTACAAGCATGATAATGATAGATTTTTTTTCAGTCAACAGTGGAACAAATAATTAGCAGCAAACAGTTGATAGGACAAATAAACTCAATTTATGTGTTACCATTTTTAAAGTAATACTGAGTGGACAGGGCAGCATTAGACTAGGCCAGTGCAGGCTCCAAGATGTAACAGCACTAGTCAGATTAAGCTGTGAGGGTAACTGGTACTAAAGAGAGTTCAATGAAACAGAGTACAGAGGGAAATTCAATTGTATCTGTAAAGCTTTTAAATTACATCAGAAAAAAATAGAACAAAAGATAGCATGTTTGAAGCTGATGGATTAATTTCAGGTTTGTTATTTTATGATCTTTACTTTTCTCAAATGTGTGACAATGAAGTTACAGTTTTCCTATAGAAGTAAAGGTCAAACCTCAAAGGCCAGTGTCACGGTATGACTGTGCGCCTACATAACAAAGGGGTCACCCTCAGCCAACCATGTCAGACCCTGAAATTCACCCAAGAATTGTAATCCTGTTGTATCTTTGTAATGGACTCTGACCCTCAGTAATAATAATTAAAAAATGCTTTGTGAAAGTGAACAATACCTAAATTTTATCACTCAGGGTCACACTGTCGTTGAATAATATTTTATGACTTTGCATGTCATTCTTCACCATCAATTTGTGGGTGAGTCTGAGGGAAGAATGGCTAGATTCTTTAACGCGTATTTTTATTATGAAATATTTCAAGCCCTCAGATTAGCATGTGTGGAAGTATAAACAGCATGATTTTACAGTGAAGCTTTAGTAAATCTTAAGTTTTCCTGTACTTGTTATTACATGTATAATTTATGTTCCCTGTGTACTCTCACCCATTTACCATTTTCCTTTTCCTAAGGACTTTGATGAAAGGCCTTTCCTCCTGATAAGCAAATCTGCATGACAGATATTTTCCTTCTATTGGATTAGGAGATATAGAGCATCAAAACCATCAATCTCCCTTAGGCAATAGAATATTCTCACCCTGGGCACAGGAAAAGTCAAAATTACAATGAAAAGTTTCCCACAGGAGAACACAGTGAGACTGAAAGGATGTTCTTTGCTGTTGAAAATGGCACATGGGACTGAATGTCCTTAGAGCAAGTGGCCAATTACCATTTTAGTGCTGATAAGCCAGTCATTTGTTATGTCAATAAAGAAACAGTGTCAGGCAGTTGCTACTCACTCTGGAGACTTACAGGTAAAGAAAGTTTAACAGTCCTCCTTCACAGGGAGTCTAATGAGGAAACTTGCCTTCTCAATTCCTGCTTTGTACAATACTGAGCTTTGATGGGAAAGACACCAAGGCTATCTTTGTAGCAACAAAATAATTGTATGACAACTCATGTTTGAAACCTCATCTTTTAAATCTCTAATTGAATTTGTCATGACCCTTTCACAGGTCAGCATTTGTAGCTCATTATAAAAAATTACATGATAATGACAAATAACATGCCAAACATAACCTATGTCCCCTGTAATATTGCTTTAGTCACCTCTACAATAATTAGAGACATATACCAATGATTATTTTATAATCTGGCTCTTTTGGCATTTTTAAAATTTGTAATGAGCAAAAATTTACAGATAAGTTTAATACTTTATATGCATTTATAGATAATACTGCAAATGTTTCTCAGCATCAGCTTTTCTTGTAGAAAATCTGTTGTTAGGTTTGGTGCTTCTATTGCAAGCTCAGTGAGGGCTTCATTGTAAATGTAGAAATGACCATTACATTTTAAACTGAAACAGTGATATACTTGGTGGCCCAAAAGTCTAGTACTTAACTATAATATATTGATTTTAAAATACTCATTGACACACATAATAACCCACACACATTTTCCTGTGGACTTCTTCAGTTTAATCAACTCAAAGGATTTTCCAACGTAAGTGAAATTTAGTTTTTGAATAAAGTTCTAATCCTGTATATGGAAAATGGTCACGAGGAATTAAAAAAGAGCTTTTTATATCAAAGTTTGATATATAATACCAACATTAAATTTTATGTCATCACAGTATCTGTTTACAAATTTGCATTCACCATCTTGATGGTGATTTATGTGCTTTATGTTTCCCTAATAGATTACATATAAATATTCTTAACTACATGGGAAACTTTATGAGGCTGAAATAGTATTGTGACTTGACTCTTCCTAAACTCAGTCATAAAATCTAATTATTTGGAGATCTGTATGAAAATTTTGACGATTGCATTTTAAGCTAAAATCATGTGGAAAGTACATTATAAAGCTACCATGAAACATTAAAAACTTACATAAATGTTATGTTATTGATTATGTTAACATAAATGTTATTTTATGAGCTTCTACCAAATTTAGCAAAAAAGATACTCTGACTACCATAATTTAATTTTTGATAGATATTTTTCAGTTTTATAGCCATTCATCAATGTGTGCATATATTTTGTTTTGATTTTTTGCTTTTATGCCTGCCTTCTGAAATGTTTTTCTTCAGAAATGCAACCATCAGTGTGTTTGAAGGATCAATCCTAAGACCTCTTGCGCTTTGATATGTATTTCTTTATTTATCCTTCCACATACAATGAATTTGGCTAGTATAATTATATTTAATATAGACAATCATAGGAAATATCTCAATTGATTGACTTCTATAAAGTAATAAATAACAATGAAATTACTTTATACAACCTCTATTCAGGCAGTATATCTTCCTATATTAAAAAGTCATGTATCCTCTGAAATTAGTTTCTACACCTTTCCATAATATCAAAACGTGGAGGTTACTAGCAGTCCATGGTTTTGAACTTTTCATCTGGAACCTCCATGAAGAAATGTTTTTAATTCAACCTGTGCTTTCAACCTCTATCTGTGATAGAGGAAGGGGTGTAAACTACTATTGATCATTTAATTCAATGTGTGGTTGAGTCTAAAAATAGTTTTGTATGATTATGGTGATGCCAAACAAAAATCTTCTTGACTTATATTAAATATAGTTTGAGTGATGCAATGAGATTCTTTTCCCCTTCTGCCAAAATAGAGTGGCACTTTATAAGAAACTTTCAGTGGAGTAACTGGAGGGAGAACCTCCCCAAAACTCCAGATTAGTGAAGAATGAAGTTAAAGAGAAGCAGTTGAGACCTGTGGATGTATGCAGAGTATTAGCTTTTAGTTCACTGCAGTGTTTTTCACTGTGTTTGGTATATTATAGATGTAATTAATTTTTTAACAAATAAGTCTGCTTCCCTTAAACTCTCATTTCTATAGGTATAATCTCTAAAATGATAGAGGGTAGAATCCCCTCTTCCTGCATCTCAGAGCCATTCAATACAGAATTTAAAGCAAAGTTACAGAGAATATGCAGCATGCCGATAATAAGCAGACTGCAGAAGTTAAGTAGAGCTCTGCAGAGCCTTTGTGCTGGCAGAACACGCTTCCAAATCCAATGCCCCTAGCTGTGGAGCCCACAGAACAATCCCTCTGCCCTTTCACCAGTGTACACGAGGAAGCTAATTTCGTGCAGTGCTAAAGGTTTATGTGCCAAGATCGTTATTTCCTAATGTAAAATCTGATGTGTTTTAAATTTGATTTTGTAATTCATCAAACTTAAATGTTTCTGCTTAATTAGGTGCTAACAAGTGCTATGAAATATGGAATTTCTCAATCTTTCAGGTATTTTAGGCCACAAATTTAAATGATTGCCATGACAGAAGTAGAGATGTTTAATATACTTTGGATAAATATCTGAACAAAATGAAGATTCTTTACTTTTATCATACTTTCAATATCATCTGGCTGAGCAGTATTGAATTGTTCTCTGTTTCAAGCAGTAAGTAAAAATTCAGTTTATCTGCCAGAGTTACATACATAAGAACTAAAAGTAAATGCAGGTTTGCTATAATCTCATAAGATCTTGGCATATTTCCCTCTAAAATATATAGATGATATTTCATGTAGGTGCTTTACTATTCTCTCATTTTATTTTAATTATAAGCAATAATGGATGGAATGTATTATAGGAAAATTACTCATTTATAAAACAGATCTAAAAATAATGTGTTGGGCATCTAAAAGTTGATTGTGCCTGTCATAGGCCTATAGTTCTTTGTTCTGAGGGTCAGTTCCCAAACATCACATTTCTTCATTTTTTTTTTTGACCCAGATACTGGCATTTTATTATAGGAAATAATTTAAAATACTGTTGTGTCACATAAATTTGGGAATTGACCCTCAGTACAAAAAGCTATAGGCACACTTTCATGATATATAGATTTCTTTCAAGGGTGATGCAGCTGCTATTTAGACTTTTATCGTTTCTGTCTTTTTTTGGTTTATGATTGATACAATTTTATCACTCTCCCTATTTCTTTTGAGAAATATTGAAGGATGATACGGAATTATTTTATTCTTCTTATCATCTTGTTATATTCTACATAGAAAAGTAAGGAATATGTATTTTATATTGCTGTTTTATTATCAGTGATCGATTGATCTTGGCCATCTTCAATAAATAACATGCTATCACTATCACATCTTGGTATTAGCACAAGTCACAGATTATATACAGTGATAGGTAAAATTGTTTTCTTAGGACTTTAATGAAACATTTTCATTATGTGATTATATTGAAGCCAAATGCCCACTTGATGGACATGATGAAGAAAATGATTTTTAATTATATTTAAGTCAAATGATTTCTCTTTATCCATTACTCTGTGCCATACATTTGTTAGGAGATTTTCTCAGGTTGTTCTCATTATTGCCTGATACAAATAGTTTCTATAAATTAACTAAAGAAAATGGCTTCCAATGTATTTTCCCTGTACAATAAAGCTTACCTGAATTTCCCAATCACATAGAAACTTCTCTAGCCTGTTAATGATTAGTGGGATGTAAGGAATCACAGCTAAGTCATTGATCACTACATTGATCTTTGTAGTTACAAATACTAATGTAATATATAAACAATAGATTTTTCTTCCTTAGCCATTGTGGCTTTAAATTAATGTCCATTTGATCCATACCTTCAACCTTGTCTCTTGATAGATTTGTATCTATATTTTGCTATTTAAAATATATACCACTATCAACTTTCCTCATATTCATTAATCTGAGTTTTCTAAAATAAAACTTTACTTGTCTTCTATGAAAGTGATTCCTATAGAAAATGATCCCAAAGTGGCTGCAAATGTGTTGGGAGAGAAAAAGAACTATAAAAGAGGAACAATTTCATCCTCTTAAATCACAGTGTTTTATTGGTATATCGTTGCACCATAAACAGCATATTCATAAATTAATAAATAGTTACATTTAACTAGGAGATGATGGGGTATGAGATGACAGATATTTGCTACCAATTGTTGGGTCAGTTATGGAGCCTTAAACTATTGACACCATTCATTTCTTTCCTTTTTCTCTTCTCTCGTAACATAGTACAAGGAACAAAACCAGTCTCATTGTCCAAAAGAAATCACTATCCTTTGTCCTCCATCACTTACTAGCTATGTGACTTAGGGAAAATTTCGTAATGTCTTTTGATTCTTCAGTCTCCAAAATAGGAGTGATAATCCTACTTGACAAGATAGTTTTTTAAACTTAATAGGTAACGTGAAAGTGCATAACCCAGTGACTGTGACATAGAGTCCTTATATTGGCTGATTATAGGTAAAAGGCTTTCAAAGTCATTACATTTCTTCTTTCCTGAATCTTTTATTCTTTCAACCTCTTCTCTCTCACTCCTTTGTTGCTACCAGTCTTAGGAAAGTATTTAGGGAGATCTTAGTCTAGTTGACCTTTTATCCTATGCCTCACTTTTTATTTTTTATATTTTTTATTTTTTTTTTTTGAGACAGTGTCTCACTTTGTAGTTCAGGCTGGCCCTGAGCTCACTATGTAGCCCAGGCAAGCCTTGAACTCAGCAATCCTCCTGTCTCTGCCTCCCGAGTGCTGGGATTACAGGCGTGAGCCACCATGCCCGGCCTTCACTTTTTGTTTTTGATTAATGTCAGAAACCTTAGAAATCACCTCATAGGTATTTTTGTACATATGGAAGAATGATTACCCCTACATTCTGTAAGGTAGACCATGATGTGGGACATTTTAGTATGTTTTCTATTGTCTCTGTAAGTATGGGGTAGAGGCAGCATCTAGTACTTTTGAACGCTACCTGGCAGTGTCTCCCAAGTGCTATATTAATATTTAATTGTTTCATTAGAGCTTGTTTTCTAGTCTGTCATATTTAAATTCCAATATTATTTAATATTTAGGGGTATTGATCAACACATTGGGTCTCTAGGTCTCTGTGGAGGGACTTGTTGGATTAATAATAAGAAAATAATATAAATGTGTGAGGCATATTTAAAAGTTTAAAAACATTTAGACTTCCAAAGAAGTAAAATCAAAAGGGACGTATAAACTACAATTTTCTTCAACCTTGTGAATACATTCACAGAGCAGTTGGATATAAATTTAGGGGAAATTTTATGGCTCTCTGGATTTAGAAGTGCATTACAAGTTTTTGTCATTGCTTCCCTGTGTTGCAAACCATCTATCTTTTTGGTCTGTCTTTAACTGTGGTTTGGGGAAAAAAAATACAACTGACATTATAAAGCTCCTTTACATAGTACAGCACACTGATTTATCATTAATTGAAGGAGTAAACATTCCTGGTGAGAACATTAATTTCCTGTTTTGTAATTGTGTCACCATTGATCTTTTAATTGTTTCATGAATATTTTCCCTTCTTGACTCTTTCCTATCTCTTTATTCTTTGTATATTTGATTTAGCAATTAATAAGATGCTCCCTGCATTTCCCTAGGTGCAGTCTTTGCTTCTCAGTTTAATTTGGCATATGCACAGTCATTTTCAATCCCTTTTCCAACACAAGTCATAATATCCCCTTTGATGTCAAAGAAGAAGGAAAGGATAAACCCAGCCACTTAGGCCAGATGGTAAGAAATCAGATGACAGAGGCTAAAAATCACAGAACCATTCAACTCCTATTTTGTTTCTGCTTTTTCTATCAAGGAAAACAATCCCTAAACTAGATGGGGTAAAACAACTCTGGTTAAGGGGATGGGAGCCTGATTGGTGGTATACTAAAAGTACCTGACTGCTTTCAATTACTTCAAGCCTCTAGGCCAGACAAGTCACATCCCAGAACTTTGAGGAAGCTGGCAGATGTTGATATAGAACTACTTTCAGTTATATTTGGAGAGCCACAGGGAGTGGCTCTCCAAATATAGTGCTGGAAAAAGTGTAGGAAAATGTTTCTTCCAGTCCCCCCCCCCAGAAAAAAATAGGGAAAATGCATATGGTTATCATCATAAATTGTTGATTCTAGAAGCAAACGTCTAGAACAGCACTTAAAATGATGCATGAACACCTACATATGAAGTGGCAAATTCACTAGGGATCCAGCTCCCACATTAAGGATATTTTCTTCTCCTTTTGGGTTATTAGATTAAAAAAATGAAGGGAATTATGCAGAAAAAGAGTGGGCTTACAAGATGGTTAGTATAGTTCTGATTTCCTCATGGGAAGCACTGAGAAAGTTAGAATACAGAAGTTTGTGAATTCGAAGCCAGTACTGATGAACACATCACTTTTTGTTTACATAAAGCTAATAAAAGCAAAATAACTGGTGAACCATTTGTAAACTATATTATAGTGATGACCATATATGTGTATTTATGTGAACATACACTTTTACTAGCAAAGTAAATTCCCAGCCTACTTTATTTTGTTTTCATTTAGTTTAGTCTAGTTTTGTTTTTGCATGCACTTATTATTTTTACTATTTCCTTGCAGCTTGTGTTTCCATATCGTGTTTTGAGGGTCAGGAAAATTAGGAATTGCCTTCCTTTTAGGTTATTTTAGCTATAGTACTTCATACGCCTTTGGTTTTTTTATTGTTTCACTACTGTGCATTAGTTCTTAACCATAGCGTTTCATCTCATTGTTTAAAGCCAAAGCTTAGAGTTGTCTGATGGATCCAGGACGGCCTTTATTGTGGCTAAAGATACAAAGTAGGAGAGTCACTTACAGGCCTTTTTAGTTCATATAGACTGTAAGTCTAACGACCCTTCTAACCATTTTAATTATTCTCAACCCTATTGCAACCTCTTTTGTCTCTGAGGATACAAAGCAAGAAGCTGTGCTTGAAGGCTTGGATGTCTGTTTATCAAAAGACTAAACTAAAAGCATTCCTAATTTTTAAAAAATGGCATTTATTTCTCACAAGTCACATATATGGCTTTTAAAGTAGATTATTTTTTTAAAAATTAAATGACTAAGCTGGGCATGATGACACATAACTGTAGTCTAAGCACTAAGAAGGATGAGGCAGAAGAATTGCCGTGAGTTCAAGGCCAGTTTGAGCTACATGGTGAGTTCAAGGACAGCCTCATCTACGGAATGAGACTGTCTTAAGATAATAAAAAGTAAAAAAAATAAGTGACCATTTTACTCAATCCTGTGTGTTCCCTTGTGTAGAAATAAATATGCTAAATAGAAGTTGAATGGATTTTCCTGAACTGTCTGGAAATATTCTCAAATAAATTCTACAAACTTAACAACTATCCTTCCTTTGGGGAACAAGAACTACAACCTTGTCCTTTTATTTACCATAAGGCCATGTACTCATCTAATTTATGATTCTTATCAAAGACATGTAAGAGAGATGTTCAGTTCAGTATTAGGGCTAGAATAAGATTTACAGGGCTATTCCTGGAAGTAAGGGTGTGGACTTCATTTTTTTTCTTTTTTCCTTTTTTCTCTTCATTTATTTCTTTTCCTTCTCTTTTATTTGGGTGAGGGATAGATTAAAAGTAACAAGTATCATTATAAATCAAATACATTCAGAGCAGCTATGCTTACCTCTGTAGCGTCCAAAATCTTTCAAATGCTTTGATTCTATTTCTTCTTTGTGGCATAGAGCCTAAAGCTTGAGGATCTTTAGGATTATGAGGAGTTTAGAAATATCAACAACATGCAATTTGGGGGAATTCTATTAGGCAAGACAAGCTAGAGAGTGGATTGGCAGCAAACAATAAATCCTGTTATTTATTAGCCTTGAATGAAGATCATTTGCCATCATGTTTTGGGTTCACTCCTCATTTGAAACCAGCAAGGAGTGCCTGAAAGTGTGAGTCACTCAGAGGCCTATACTTACAGAGACTGCCTTTGAGATGTTTCTTCATACAGAGCCTGGGAAAAGAGAACATAGGAACTACATGTTCTATACTTCTGTTAGAAAATGTTATTTTACTTATGCCACCTGGTATTGGCTAGGTAGGAAAATTTAACATAAAATCACATATGCAAACTTCCCTCATGATACTAGATAAAGTCTAAAAATCTATGTCCCCTGTATCAGTCAGTTATATATGGTTTATGAGTCTTTATATATTACCCATTAAATTACATTTTTGCACTTTATAAAATCATAGAAAATTTGCTTGTATGTTGATATTATGTTTAAATAGTTTTTTATGCATTGAAAAAATGTTTTAGATTAAAGGATTTAAGCATTATAAATTGTCTCCTTTTCATTATACTTTTTAAACATTGCTAAGAAATTCCTCTTACACTTTTGTCTTAGAAACTTGCAATATGTATTAAGTACATGTGATGTACTTCCTACACAAAAGAACTTATGAAAAATACTATGGCTCATAGTATTTCATTTAGTATAGAAATTCATTTAGTATAGAAATATACAAACATTTATAAAATAGTATAAA
>PVIC010050596.1:0-12768 GCA_004025085.1 Thryonomys swinderianus
GTGTTCAAAAGTGTATAGAAAGAGACAAAGACAGCCAGGGTCAAGGTAGAGAGGCAGAGAGATAACTTTATTATGACCCCTTGACACTTCTGTGGCTAGAAAGGATATATGAATGAAATTCTTTGTAAACCATGTGTTTTGTAATGAGTTTCCATTTTCTTCCTTCTGTTGGAAAAATTAGAGTCATCAGGAAATATTTTGCTTTTAGTCATGAATGGATTAACAGTGCTTGAATTTATCTTTTTACTGGTACAACTAGGAAACTAAATGAAACATGACACACAGCTTCTATTCATAGAAAATACTGAACTGTGAACTCTAACAATCCCAAGAAGTATATCTACTAGTCCCCTAACTCACTCCAGTGTGCAGAGCACATCAAGGCAAAAGCCAGATGTTTACCTAAAATCAAGAGGTAGTTAAAGTTCAGAGAGGTGGAATTAGTTACTGTTTGTGGGGGAAATTTCCAAAGAGGGAAAAGCAACCAAGAAAAATAGAGTTCTCAGATCTTCAGATCACATGTAAGTACTAAGCTCCACATATTAGGAAAACAGTTCCAGAAAGAAATGGGCCAAATAATTTTTGAATGTAACAGTGGTTTGACAATTGCTTATGTTTTACCAAATGCCAAGGGACTGTCTTTATAATCCATGAGTCTGAACTATAGAGAATATCACTTCAACAATGGGGTTAACTCTAGAACAGAGGCTACTCTAGAGCTAAGGTAATAAATTTTATATGTAAACATTGAAGTGATTAAATTTATCATAAGTAACTGTGTGCCAGAACTTTAGGTCAGGGCTGTGTAAATGAATGAGACAAAATTGAATGCTGAATAATGTAAAATTCACAATACTAAGCATATTTTTAAAGCTTACTAAGCTTGTAAAGAAGTAGGAAGGTAAGACCCTGAAGACAATCAATAGCCCCAGGAATAAGGACAAGGGAATGTGGAGACCATTGTGTTAAAAGAATCTTGTATTGATTTGAATTTGATATTATCAAGGGGGGAGAGAAAAAGTGAACAAGAAAGAAAAAAATTAAATGGACTTTACAAGAATAAGATGCCCATTAGAAGTGTGACACACATGAGAGGCAGACTGCCAGAGGACCCATGTGCCCTTTTGTGCTGACATCTGCCTGGAAAGCAATCCATATGGGAAACAAGGAGAGTGGCCAAACTCTCAGATCTAGCCAGATCTGTTACTGGGTTCTCCACAGCACAGGCTGGAAGAGGTGACAAGCCAAAGGCACACCTGAGTGACGATGAGACCAATACGTAGGAGGAATGTTTCACTCCAGGATTGGAAGGTTACTCCCTCCCAGATACCAAGCAAGAAACAGCCATGGAAGACAGGCTTAGAGAGAATGAGGATTGAACACATATTTTCTGGGATCCCCTGGGAGGCCTGTCAGCCCAGGAAGATGACATAGCCTGGATCCTGTGGTGGGAGGCCAGGGGAATGGGCATGATCTTCAGAGAGCATAGTCCTCAGGAGAAGGAATTTGGTTCAGTGGTGTACTTGGGCTCTTGTATTGCTACCTACATCTGGGAGAAATTAGTGGTTTGAATTACTATAGGTCAATATATGTGTGGCCTAGTTATCGTCCCTAAAATCTTAGACCTTTTTGTTCTGGTTAAGGGCAATTCATGAGTGATTCTTAGAGTTTGTCAATATTCAGTTGATATTCGGTCCCATTGTTGTAGATAATGTAACTACTGTAAAGAAGGTGACACAGTTTGTCTTGTCAATTGGATCTCTGTGTATCTCAATAGCTAGATCTTGGAAACAGCATATATGTCCATCTACAGATGAATGGTAAGAATAATGTGGTTATTTATACATATACTCCACCATAAAGAAAGATAAACTTGGGGAATTTGTAGGTAAATGGATTAATATAATGTTAAGTGAAATAAGGCATACAAGCTTAAATATTACAGTTTGCCTTATATGAGAACACATATACCTGTACAAATAAGGAGCAAAATAAAAGATAAATGGAAATTAGGGAATGCAAATAATGCACTAAATTACCTATTCTATTATATTAAAATCTTTTTTTTTTTTTGAGACAGGGTCTCACTTTGTAGTTCAGGCTGGCCCTGAGCTCACTATGTAGCCCAGTCAAGCCTCAAACTCAGCAATCCTCCTGTCTCTGCCTCCCGAGTGCTGGGATGACAGGCGTGAGCCACCATGCCCAGCACTGTGGTATGTGGTATTGATTGCTTGGTGGGCGTGAATCACCACGCCCAGCCTTGTATGTGGTTACCGGGATCGAACTCAGGACCTTGCGCTGGCGAGGCAGGCACTGGAACCACTGAGCTAAATCTCCAGCCCTAAAATATCTTAATATATAGTAGTTTATTTCATTTATTTTACTAGTATCTCTTAGTTTATTTAAAAGAATGCTCTATGCTGTTATCTGTTTCTTCTTCATAAGCGAGAATCATTTTTGTCTATGTCTTGGACTCTGAGTCACTACTTTGAAGATTTTTTTTTTTTTTTTGAGACAGGGTCTCACTTTCTAGTTCAGGTTGGCCCTGAGCTCACTATGTAACCCAGGAAAGCCTCGAACTCAGCAATCCTCCTGCCTCTGCCTCCTGAGTTCTGGGATTACAGGTCTGAGCCACCACACCCAGTTTACTTTGAAGATATTTATACACTGTTTTAACTATTGTTATTCTGTTGTTATTTGGTTTTATAATTTTTATATTTTATAAAATAAAATTTAAAAATAGATTATGTGAACTACAAAATGCAGACATTCAAATTAACAACACATTAGACACTGTAATAGATTAGCAAACATGAAGACATAGCAAGAAAAACTATGCCAAATAGAACTCAGAGAGACAAGTTCAGAAGCTCAAACTCAAGTGATCACTGCTGGAATTAGAGTGTCCACCAGAATGGAAGAGAGAATAGTCTTAAAAATTATCCCATGTTTAATAAATTCGATCAAAACTATAAAACTATAAATTCAAGAATCCCAAAAAGCCTTTATAGCACAATAATAACAAATAGAAAACTAAGAACATCATAGTCAAATTCTCAAAAAAAGTCTTACAAATGTTTCAAGATAAAAGATGTGTTGTTTAAAAAGAGTTTTGAATAAAAACATACTTCTCTTTAGGAACTATGTAAATCATAATCATCTCTTTGAAAAAATGAGATTAGAGATATACTTTCTTTATCGACCTATTTAAGAACTCTTTATAATGATCAAGTGCTGTTCATTCTTAAGAACAGCTTCTTGAACATTATCCAGGAATGTCAGGAGCAGTGCAAATGTTATGTGTTGTACATTATAGTACTGTTATTTATTACAATACTGCATGTAAGAGTTATGTAAATAAAAGCAAAGTCATCAAGCCTGAGTTTCCTTTGACCATTCCTTTATTATGAATATTGTAATATACATACTATACCCAATTCTTCATTCAGGAACTGGTTCATTTAACAGGAGTGGAACTCAGTTGTTAAGAATGTTTGTACTATAGATTTAAGACAAATTTTAATATTTGGAAGTACATATCATATATATAATATGTCATATATGACCAGGCTTACCTGGGAGCCTTGGGTTTAGCCCAGGAAGATCTCTCTCTCTCTCTCTCTCTCTCTCACACACACACACACACACACACACAATATGCACATATATACATATATAAAACTGTATATACGTAGTATTTATTTTGGGTGGTTTCTTGAGGATTTTCAGTGTTCTTTTAAGGCCTGGTTTTTTTATCCAATGGCTTTAAAAAATTTCATTAAATTTGTAAGTAAATTTGAAACTTTTCTAATAGTATCAGTTGTAATCTATGAACATATTTATATCTCCATTTACTTGAGTTATTTTAATTTTCTCTTAACTCTAAATAGCCTTCTCTGAAGAACCCTTGCTTTTATATTACTGTATTTATATTAATACAAATTAATATTTCTATAAATAGGATCATTTCTAAAAGTTATTTCCCATTGGTATCTGCCAGTTTACTGAAATATGATTGATACAGTAACTTTGCTAAGATCGTTTTTAAGCATTTTTTAGATTGTTTTGGATTTTCTCAATCTACAACATAGCATCCACAAACAAGGAAGATTTATTTCTTTTCCAATGTTTTCATGTTTTCTCCTTCCTTCCTGTTTACTGGCTTGGACTTCTTGTGTAAATTTAAAACTAATTGATGACAGTAGGCATTTGTAATCTGATTCCCAATCTAATGAGGGAAAGGCCTTCATTTCAATGTTGACATATTTGATACAGATTTTGTGATATTTTGTCTTTATCAAATTAAGCAATATTTCTTTATCTTTAATATATTAAGAAAAACATTTTGAGTATGCATTGAATTTTATGAAATGTTTTTGATAAAACATTAAACACCCATTAAAATAATTGTATCATCTCATCATTTCTATTTCACTATGTTAAATTTAATTGATTTTTTGTCAAATATCAAGCCAATACATGAAAAAGAAAAATATGGCTATGGAGAAGGAAGAGATAAAAGACTGGAGTTGGATATTCTTTCCTCCTTTTCTTCTCTCTCTTCTTTCTTCCTTCTCTCCCTCCCTCTCTTTCTTCCCAGCAGGTAGCAGAATCACATGAGTGGAGAATAAGGAGAGGCTGGAAAAGGCCAGACCAAAACCCGTATTGTTAAGGGGTCTCACTTAATAATACTTGGTAATTATTATATTGATGCTGTTCTATATTTGGAATACCCACATACTAATTTCATTTCATTTCAGAGCATTTTACTTACCATGTATTTATTGAATGTATATTAATTTCCAAGGCTTCTGTTGAATTCATAGTTTCTGCCCAAATGGAATTTTCTAGATGTAAAAGATATAATGCAAATCACACAACCTTGTAAGTGATGATAAAATTAAAGTTTGACAGTTGCTACCTTGAGCATCACATAGAGCTTTGTAAACCTCTTCTGGATGTTTATGCCAGTTAGAAAGTTAAGGAAGACTTTATAGAAACAAGGATACAGTATTTGAATTAAGATCAGAAAGATTAGCAGGTTTTTACAGTGAGGTATGCAAGAAAAATATGGTAAATGTTTAAGTTAAAAACAATCTACTCAGTAAGATACATAATGGCACCACCACCACCCCCAGCTACTCCTTCTCATGTCATACACACTAGTCTCATTGTTCTTGCCACTTTCTAAAATGGTGTTTGAAGTCCTCTTTTATGAGTATCTTTAGTTGCTCTGTTGTGACTGCCTTGATATCCTTTCATTGTCATTTTGACTTTGAGGAAGAGCCAAAAGTTGCATGCTACCAGAGATGGTCAGTAACATAGATGAAGAGACACTGAGCCTTGAACAATAGGACAGCATGGCTGTGCATTGTCACCTCTGACCTACTTTGCAACCATGAATTCCACAACCTAGACATTGTTACTCACCAACTCCAAGCTTGCTGTGTGTTTGGTTCCCCTTGGCACAGGGTGGCAGAAGTGTCAAATAAGTGACTCACATAATTGTGGATGAGGCCACTGTGCAGCACGAGTAAGCTCAGAGGATTGGCAAGTCCAGGGAGGAATTAATGGGCTAGCTGAGCAGCACTGGCACCAATAAAAGTCCACAGCCATTATAAACTACAGAAACAGTGTGAAGTTTTGTTCTAAAAGTGACTGTTTCATAACAGACTAGAGTTGGAGAAAAAACCCAGTGCAATATCCCCCATTTGCAGAGGGTTTAGCCTGGAGCCATTCTGGGAAGGGTTAACTATTTAAGACTTAATCACAATTTAGTCGTACATATTTTTTATTTAAATTAACTGAGTTGTAAAGTGAGAAGGATTACACTCCACTGTTTGTACTGTTGCCCTCCCACAGTGACTGTGTGAGAGACAACCATAAGAGACAGCCACAGAGAGGTTGTGAACTGATCCCTTGCTTCATGGTGAGAAGCCAGGCCCAGTGAGTGTGGTTTTCACAGAAGGTTTCATCTGAAACTGTTGTTTTTAAGTTTGGCAGTCTTCACGGACTTTTACTCTGATGCCTATATTCTCCAGTGACCACAAGTCCCTACCCTGATGCTTATGTCTGTCAGAGACCAGTGATCTAATTGCTCCCTATCTACCAAGTAAGCAAAGACATGCCTCAGTTCATATGGGTGCTGCTGTTTGGGATGTACAGTGGGGCTTCTGGAGTAGAGGATATATCTTAGATCTGTGATCTCTAAAGCTGATAAAATAATGGGTAAAATAATGATTCACTGGATTCCAGGGCTGCCTATACCGCAACAATTCCTTCAAAATATAGAAGAAATATTTTACTCATTTTTTTCTTTTTATTTCAATAATATTTTTAGATTTGCACCCCCCTTTCTTCCTGTTGATTTTTTCCTTATCATTTTCTTTTTCTACTTCATTATTTTTCTGTTTTTTCTTTTGTTTGTTCTTTTCTGTTTTTTACCAGTATATGACGATTTAATTCTCATTTTTCCCATTCCCTTATGCACCCCACGTCTTTTCTGTTATTTTTATCTAATTCTATTAATTTACTTGAAATTTTTAATTGAATGCTTTATCTCATTTTGGTCTTCTCTTTGTTCATCTTCCATTGCCTAATTTTTCAAACTTTTCTGTTTCTCATGTTTCTGTTCCCACATCTCTATCTTTACTAGTAGTATAATCATGAAGTTTTGTTAATAGGTAACTTTATTATTATTGTTGTTAAATATTTTTCTATGATTAGTGGAGGTATGATTGTGGCACTTAGTAGATATTTACTGCATGTCACCATCTTGTTTGTCTCAGTTTTCTATTATAATTATAGATCTTTTCTGCAGTTAAGCATGGCACATTAGTAGTTAGTAGAGTACATTACTATCCACTTTGTCTTTGATAGATTATTATTGTTGATTTTGTTGCTATTGCCATGGTGGTATAGTTGTTGCCATTCATCGGGTTTCTCTCCATATGCTGATATTTGGATTGCTTTTGTGTCATTAACATTACTGTGGCCCATTCCTGAGCAAGTGGGCATTAGGTCAAATGTACTACAGGATCCTCTCCTAAATTAACTGAAGTGGTAGTGTTTTGGTACAGAGACAAAAGTTAACCATGCTCAGAGCATATTATGGAAAAGTAGACTCAACTCAAGAGGTGCCTATAATAGCAACAAAGATTTCACTCCATAATCAACCTAGAAACCTCGTTACATACACACCTACACATACACACACTCACACACACAACAACTTAAGCATGAAAAACAAGACAATAAAAGGAACGCCTCTAAAATTTCCAACTTCCTCAAACAGGACACATTGCAATGTTTTCTGTTTATATTTTTGAGCCAGTCATTCCGATGGATGATGGTACTTGGCAGCAGGATTCACTAAATCTCTGATCACACCTTGCTAAGACACTCATTATAGAACTGCTTCAAGGAATGACAAGAATCATGAAATTAGCATTTTTGAGGTGAGAGGGAATGTTTTGAGAGGAATTAGTGGCAATGTATATTTTACAGTAATAATATTTTCTAAATTTAAAATAACACTTCTTTTTTTCTTTTTTATTGGTACATTTTATTAGTACATTATATATACACTTCACAAGTACACTCCACATTGACAATTTGTACCAGTATATGACACAACTTAATTCTTATTTTTCCCACTCCCCTACCCAACCTATCTCCCCCCACACAAGTATATACACAAGCATCATTTCCTTTTTTACCATTAATTTTTTTCTTTCTTCATTATTTACCCCTAAACCCCATTACCCTTTGAATATTTACTATTTCACAATATCAGTCATGTCTTCTAGAACACATTTATAACTTCAGTTTCTCATATCAGAGAAAATATACTATATTTACACATCTGTGAGTTATTTATTTCACTTATGAGTATGTCCTGAGGGTACATCCATTTGAGTATAAATGATTCAATTTCATCATTCTTTATGGCAGAGTAATACTCCATTTTATAAAAAAACCACATGTTCTTTATCCACTCTCCAGTTGAGGGGCATTTGTGTTGTTTCCAAGATTTAGCTATCACAAACTGAGCTGCTATAAACATGGGTGCACATATGTCACTGTGATAGGAATCTTGTAATTCTTCTATATATATCCCCAGCAGGGGAATATGAGGGTCAAATGGAACCTCTAATCCTAGTTTTTTGAGGAATCTCCACACTGATTTCCATAATAGTTGTACTAGTTTACATTCCCACCAGCATTGGAGAAGGGTTCCTTTTTCTCTACAACCTTGCCAGCATTTTGAGATAGCAGCCAGTCTTTGTGGAGTGAGATGAGATATCAGAGTTGTTTTCATCTGCATCTCTCAAATGGCCAGTGACATTGAGCATTTTTTCATATACTTCTTAGCTGCTTTTACTTTTTCCTGTGAAAAGTATCTGTTCATTTCAGATACCTATTTTTGCACTGGGTCTTTAAATTTGGGGGGAATGAGTTTTTGAAGCTCTTTATATATTCTAAATAGTAGCCCTTTGTCTGAGAAATTACTGGTAAATATTTTTTCCTATATTGTTGGTTGCCTTTTTGCTCTGTTGATGGTTTCTTTTGCTGTGCAGAAACTTTTTAATAGAAAGAGATCCAACCCATTTGTTGATTTCTTCTGATAATACTTATGCTATAGAGGTTTTGTTCATAAAGTCAATTTCCCTAAGCCAATGTCTCTAAGAGACTTTGTAAGTTCATATGTGTCTGGGAATCTTTCTGTTTCTTCTACATTTTCCATCTTATTAGAATACAAATCAAAAGTATGTGTTTATTAACTTCTGAACTTCCATTGGATCAATGGTGATTTACCCTTTTTCATTCATAATAGCATGGATTTAAGCCTTTTTCTTCCTTTGTTTGATAAGGTTGGCTAGGGGCCTGTCAATTTTGTTAATCATTTCAAAGAACCGTTTCTTGGATTCATTGATTTTTTTATATGGTTCTCTTATTCTCCATTGAATTAATTTCTGCCCTGATCCTTATAATTTCCTTCCTAGTATGAGCTTTAGGTTTGTTTTGCTCCTCTTTTTCTATTAGCTTGAGGTTTAGCATTAGGTGGTTTATTTGAGCTTGCTCTATTTTCCTGGTGTAGGCATATATTGCTATGAATTTCCCTCATAAAACTGCTTCCATTGTATCTCACAAATTCCTGTAAGTTTTACTAGGATTATCATTTAATTGTAAAACTGTTTAATCTCTTTCCTGATTTCTTCTGTGACCCATTGTTTGGCCAGCAGAGTATTATTCAATATCCATATGTTTGTGAACAGTCTTGGGGCTTCTTTTGCTATTCAGCTCCAATTTTGAGGCATTATGGTCTGACAATATACAGGGGATAACTTTTACACCTTTGCATTTACTTAAACATGTTCTTTGAACTAGAATGTGGTCTATTTCGGAGAATGACCAATGGACAGCTGAGAAGAATGTATATTCTGATTTTGTCAGATGAAATACTCTGTAGGCATCTATTAAGTCCAATTGTTCAAAGGCTTGATTCAGTTCAAGTATTTCATTATTGTTTTTTTTTTTGTCAAGTTGATCTGTCTAGTTGTGACAAAGGGGTATTGAAGCCCCCAACTACTACTTATTAGTGCTTATCAGGGTTTTCATATCTGTTTATATTTGTTTTATATAGTTGGGTGCATTGCAATTTAGTACATAAATATTTATGAATGTCCTCTCTCTCTCTCTCTCTCTCTCTCTCTCTCTCTCTCTCTCTCTCGGGTCATTCCCTATACAAGGATATACTGTCCTTTGCCTCTCTTAATTTTGTCTTGAAATATTTTTTGTGTGCAAATAGGATAGCCACTCCTGCTCTTTTGCAGCTTCCTGTCACATGGAGAATTGTATTCCATCCTTTTACTTTCAGTCTGTGGCTTTCTTTCTGAATTAGGTGCATTTCTTATATGCAGCATATTGTAGAATCTTGTTTGTTAATCCATTCTGCTAATCTGTGTCTTTTATTTGGCCCATTGGGGCCTTTAACATTAATTATTGACTGATATGCCATGATTTATATCTGTCATGGTGTTATCCTATTCTTGGCTCTTTTATTCTTTGCTTTTCCCCTTTCCACTCAGTTTTATGTCTTGTTCACTAAATTCACTCTGCTAGGTCTCATGAGTTGGTGACCTTCATTGTTTTTCTCCAAGATATTCTTTTAGGATGTATTAGAGTGCTGGTTTTGTAATTGAGAAGTTCTTCAGGTGTTCTTTGTCATGAAAGTATTTTATTTCTCCATCAGTTTTGAAAGATAGTTTTGCAGAATACACCAGTCTATGTTGGAAGTTGTTTTCCTGCAATGTTTGAAACACTTCCCTCCAGGCTCTCTTTGCATTGAGTGTTTGCATTGAATAGTCTGCTGTGATCCCAATGGGCTTCTCTTTGCATGTGTTTATTTTTCTTTTCTGTAACTGCTTTCAGTATTTTGTTCTTCTTTTTTTTGGATATTTGGAACTTTGATAATTGTATGCCTGGGTGTAATTTTTTTTTTTAACTATCACAGGCTTTTGGAGTCCTATATGCCTCATTTTTCTGTATGTCCAATTCTTTTCCTTTTCTTGTGAAGTTTTCTGCTATTATATTTGTAATCAGGTTTCTTTTTTGTGTCTTATGCACTCTCTTGCTTCTACACTGACTGCAGTTAGCCTTATGTTATTCTTCGTTGAGTCATCTAGGAGCCATTGGATTGATTTCTCTTGTTCCCTTGCCATTTTCCATAGTTATTCTTTTCTTGTTCATTGGCTGTGAGTCTGTCTTCTAGGTCTGAAATTCAGTTTTTAGTTTCATTCTTCCTACTTCACAAATTTTCATTCTTGTTTTTGATCACCTGGACTTGTGCTTGAAGCTCTTTATAATGTTCAATTGCTTTTGTTATTTGAGGCTGTATGATGTTCCTGATCTCTCTCTTTTTTTTTTCCTTTTGAAACAGGGTCTCACTTTATAGTTCAGGCTGGCTCTGAGCTCACTATGTAGTCCAGGCAAGCCTCGAACTCAGCAATCCTCCTGTCTCTGCCTCCCGAGTGCTGGGATGACAGGTGTGAGCCACCATCCCCGGCTTTTTTTTTTTTTTTCCTGATCTCTTCTTTAATGAATTCCTTCACTGTAGACAGCGTCTGTTTTCATTTCAGAGATCAGTTCTGATTTCCATTTTAATAGTTCTGCTTTTGTTACCAGCTCAGAGAGTCCTGGAGATTGAGCTTCATTTTGCTCCATTTCCCTTTTTCCTGAATTCCCTTGTGGTGGTGATCTTTGTGCCTGGGTTCTTCAATTTTTTCTCACATCTGTTGTGCTGGCAAACACTGTAAATCACTGCACAACCTAAGTGGCACTTATCCAGACTCATGCGAATAGGAATGGAGCTCCCACAAGGCTTCTGGCCTGAGTCCAATGGCAGGTAGGTTAGACTTGCCTGGGGTGAATGGATGTCTCATGGGATGGCTGGCCTGGGTCCGGTTGTAGACATGCTGCTTGTAGGTGGTGGACATTATTGGGTGGCCTCCACAGTGCTTTCCCAGACTTGCCTGGAGTGGATGGAGGTCCCCGGGTCACCTGCCCTGGAACTGGTGGTGAGTGGGCTGCTTGCAGGTGGTGGAAGTCACTGTGCAGCCTCCACTTCACTTACCCAGACCTACAATTAAATTTCTATATTTAGATCACACTACTATGTCAGCAGAGAAGGGATGTACACACAGACCTAGCTGATATCAGCAACAACTTTGTGGAGAAGAAAAGACACGGAAGAAGTAAGCAAATGGAGTTAGATCATAGATAACAAAGTTTCAGTATGCAGAAACGAAAGAGAGGAGAAGAGATGATATAGTGTAGACTATCAAGGTAAAACTAAGATATTTTTTCATGCCAGAGTGAGGTAGAAAGTGTTGAGTGAAGTTGAAGAGAGATGTATCATCATATGTTTGGTACTTCAAAAAGGTGAGTATGTTTATTACGTGGTATCAAGCACACTGAGATTCAAAGTGGTTGTAGAAAGACAGGAGGGATCAGAGAATTCTAGGGTTCCTCTCAAGATAAAAACCATGAAAGCATGGTGGAGGATTTATGCCGATATGAATACCTGGATTATACAAAAGACAGTTAACCCATATAATATTTGATAAGTGTGAATGTAAAGAGAAGAAACATGATAGATTTGGTTTTGGACATGTTGAATTTGATATGCTTTTGTCACTTAAAATATGGCCTGTTGAGTATACAATTGTTTATATGTGTCTAATGCTCAAGGAGATATTTGGATTTGGAATAAAAATAAATATGACATGTTCATGTTTAAGTGGTCATTGAAGCTACAGGTATAAATGAGATCATCCATGAAAATGATTTAGGGTAAGATAAAAAGAAACTATAGAGTCTAGACTTGGGGATCTTTAGTCTAAACAGTAGTTAGAGTGTGAAACTTAAAAATAGACAAAAAAGAGCCAGCAAGACTGAACATGACTGGAAGGATATGTTACTAGAACTCAAAGCAGATATATTTCAAGTGCAGAATGATGAAATAAAGTCAAGTCAGATCATAATGGCTAATGCTGTTATGTGTTTACTATGTTTCAAACATTGTCTTAAAAGTTCTCATTTTTGTAACCCCTGTAGTCCTCACTAGTATCCCAGGTCAAGTTGTAAGTAGAGAGCCTTTAGATTTAATTGCTACACTTCAGTGCTGCCCATTGTTGTTGGTGACATGCAGTTATGGGTGTTCATTGCTAGAACTCTTCTTGAAGGTGATGAATGTAAGAGACAGTT
>PVIC010050597.1:0-12758 GCA_004025085.1 Thryonomys swinderianus
GCCTGCTTTTGCTCCAACCCTTTGGAGGATATTTCCTCAGCGCTCCCTCCCTTATCTGGAAGTATTCAGTGTGTCTGCCCTTCAGCCATGTCCTCATCCCGATTCCTTTATGTGGCTTCTCTAGGCTGATGACTTTGACCGCCCACGTAGTGGCCCCACTTGTCTGTCCAGTGTTCGACTGAAACTGAAGACAATCTGCTGAGGTTTAGATATAGTTTGTTCACCGAGGACTCATGGGCTGGAAGGTGGGTCCCAGGGGCAGTGAGAAGAGGTGGTGGCACCTTTTGGAAGTGGTGCTTGTTGGGAAGTGCTGTGCCTACGTAGGCACTGAGTGGTTTTTCTCAGACCTCACATAGTTCTCACAAGAACGACTTGTTATAAAAGAGCAATCCTAGTCCCTCCCTCCTCTTTCTGGTTTCCCGCCTCATCATGTGGTTGCTTCCTCTTCCATGTGCCATCACAGTGATGCCATCCAAAATAAGGCCTCCAGCAAAGCCAGCAAGATGGCAGCACCATCTCTCAGACTTCCAGGACTATCAGCTAAGTAAACTTATTCCCTTTCTAAAGTATCTGACTTCATTCATGTTGTATTGGCAATGGAAAACAAACCAGTACATGCCTGACTCCAGATATTCATTTTATCAATGCTTCCACACCTCTCTCCACTAGAAAAAGAACAAAAAGCAGAAAGAAAAAACAAAAAACATAAGCAAAACTCCTGCTCTTCTGGCAGTGTTCCCCACCTTAGCAAACAATAGGTCAATCCTTCAAGTTGCTCTGGTAAAAAATCTTGTTTTATATATGTATATATGTGTATAAAATGTATTAATGAATGTTTTTCATATGAATCACTTCTAACTTCTTTTTCTGTCACTCCCAGCTCCGATGCTCCCCAAATTCTTCTAATCTTCAGAATAAGTCCAGAATCCAACCACTGCTCCCTCTCTCTTGCCACCGCTCTTGTCCAGGCGCCCCCATCCTTGCCCCCCAGATTACTGCAGCGGCCTCTTAACTGTTCTTCCGCCTCCTCCTCCTTTGCTCTCCTCTCAGCCCAACACTCCAAGCGACTCTGCTCAGATGTACTTAGAGCACATCGTTCTGCTCCGAACCCTCCTGTCGAGTTTGCTCCTGCTGAAATTAAACATCTGCACCGGTGAAAGACTGAGGAGACCCACACTGCAGGGACCTTTGCCTGCCTGAGCTCGACTCCTCGCGCTCCCTCCTCGCTGCTCCAAGGGCCTGGACGAGCGCTGCCTGTTGTGGTTTCTGTCCTTCAGCAGCATTTACAGGGCTGCCTGCTCCACGCCCCACAGTCTTCATGCAGCTGTCACCACCTCCTGAGGTTTTCCCGGGACTTTCCTGGGTCTGAAATTACCAACCCTCTCCCAAACCACTCCTCCCTTCCCTCTTTCCGTCCTTCCTTCGCATAGATGGACAGCTATACTCTGTATCTTTGGTCTTCTTCGTTATCTGTATCCTTTGTTAACAAAAAAGTTCCTTGAGAGCAAATACTTTTGTCTCTTTGTTCTCTCCTATATCCCCAACACCCAGAGCAGGATTCCAATGAAAATATCTCAAATCTCCACTGCCTCCCAACATAGCGTATTCCCCTTACCCCGTCTTCATCGGCCTGGCGCTTTCCAGTGTACGTGTTATTTGGTTGCTGTTTGCAAAAGATCCTTTAGCCAGAATCTAACCTTCCAGAACGCTGTTTGCCCAGAGAATGTTTTGCTTGCTTACCTGTACATCTACTGAGAGGGATTTATTTTAATTCACAGGACTTTGCTACACGGTTTATTCATGTATGCAATATGAATAATCAAGTGTCCTTGCGTGAAATGGTGGCTCTGATCCGAGCGGATGCTATCATGTTGCAAAGGCGAGGGGCGGGTCTTCAGCCCGTGCTCCCTGTGAGAGTCTCTAAGCTTTGAGCAGGAGGAATTTCAGAAAAGCAGGTCATTGTTCACAGGACCCAGAGAAGAGAACTAGGGACAGCTCACTGACGCTGAACTTGTACGTCTAATCACAAACTTGCAGGACCACCTATGGAAAAGCAATTATTTCTGTGTCAGTGTTATTCCAGCCACGTTCCAGACTGGTGATCAGTCTTCATCTGGTCATTTAAAGCCGTGTCACAATGACATTTCATTCATAAACCTGAGATGAAATGTAGAAGAGAAAAAATATGCAATTGAGTGAAATCATCCATATATTAAAAGGAACGGTTTATTAAATGAAATGATACTTCCCTCTCTTTCTCGTATAGACATTTTTCATAGTAGATATTATCATATGGACATATATAATTGTCAAGCTCTAGCTGAAGAGAGGAGCTGTAACAAGTCATTGGGGTTCTTATTCTTCCCTCCATTTATTCTCATCACCCCCGCAGCTCAGGGTATCTAGCTCATCCGGCAGGCACAGGTGGAACTATAAAATAGGAAGAGGTTTTATTACTTTCTGGTCCCCTCCTAAATGAAGCTAGTGACTGCAGTAGCCTGTCAACCTGCTGGTGATAAAACCTTTCGAATGAGACCTCCTTTTCTGCAAAGATAAAGAAAAGCAGATTCAGGGCCTAATCTCCTTGCCTCTTATAACCTTCTCTTTTTTTTAAAGACCAGCTGTGAACATCCTTTTTAAAGCCCACATTGAACTCTGAGCTTGCACAACTGGCCCAAGTCTCCCTACACACAGATGCTGCTGCCTCTGAACCCGTCTTGCTCCTCGCTGCCCAGTCTTGGCGAAGGAAGGTAAGGGCTGGTCTCCGCTGCCCTGCTTTCTCCTCCGCCTCCCGTGGTGTAGCGCTCAAGGAGACAGCTGGGGGGACGTCACACATGGATACCACAGACACTGCGGCATTCTGACGAGCCATCTATGAGGTCGGTGCAGTTTACCTCCAAACCAGATGGCAAGGTAGAGACCCGGTCTGTTTGCCACGGCAGACACCTGGAGGCAGAAGGGTCTGTGCCAAGCTC
Source organism: Thryonomys swinderianus (assembly GCA_004025085.1). Classification (NCBI taxonomy): domain Eukaryota; kingdom Metazoa; phylum Chordata; class Mammalia; order Rodentia; family Thryonomyidae; genus Thryonomys; species Thryonomys swinderianus. The sequence continues at coordinate 2,976 of PVIC010050597.1, forward strand.
AAGACCACCTCCGAGCTGTGCCTCTCACTCCTCTATTGGGCTGTTACTACACATCCTTACTGGGACCAGCTCGAGCAACTTTGGCTAACAGTCTAGGCATTATGACTCCTTCAGCACAGAGGGAAAGTTCATTTCATGAAGTCAGTACCTATGTGCACACCTGCATAACCAATGTTATTTAAAATAAAATTCTAGCCAAAGTACATTCTGCAAAGGTAAAAAACATAATAATGTTAGAAGTGAGTCTGACTTAGCTCCTTCCTGCTGCTACAACAAAGGAAATTTATAGACAATGGAAATTAATGTCTCACCATTCTGGAGGCTGCGAAGACACAGGAGAATCTGTCTGATGAAGGGCTGTTCCTCACAGCCATTCCTCACAGCGTCCTTACATGAAGAGAGGGGCAAAGTGAAAAGGGGCAAACTCATGAGGGCTCGAGGCAGGTGGTTTTCTGCATTGCTTTTCACCTATAGCCTCTTCGTATTGTTACCCTGGGGATTAATTTCAGCGTGAATTTTGGAGGGAACGCACGCACTGAAGCCATAGCTGTGCAAGCCAATGTGTCACTTGCACCCTTCCCTTTGCGCTGCGCCCAACAGAACTTCTCTGGCTCAAGTTCTTTGGGGTTTGGGCTGGAGAGCCTTCTATGTCTTCTTTCAGAAGGGAGAGGCTTAGTGTGCTTCTGGGAGAGAGAGGCAGTGTGGAGGGAAAACGCCGCCCTGTATTTACACAGAAGGAAGACAGTGTTAGCTCGACCCAGCACAAGCTGCTACCTCTGCAACTCTCAGTCTCCTCCCTACATCCACCCTACACTGACACGGGCAGGAGGGCTGAACTGAAAATGAAGGTCTCTTCCAAATGCAAGGATACTCCATTTTCTGGATGAGAAGTCTCCATACAATGACACAGCCATTTTTCTCAAACTAGTATTTTCACACAATGAATTTGACTCAACATCTCAAAGAAAAGATGTAGTGGAGGGTGTTTGGACTGGCAATGAACCTTGCGAACAAGAAGTCTCAGCTACAAGATTCTACAGTTCATTGGAAAGAAATTTTAAGAAATGAATGGAATGCGGAAAGACTTGTGTGCATACATACAAACACATGTGCACACGCACACGCGTGCACGCATGCGCACGCGTGCACACACACACACACACGGCACACACCTATAACTCCAGCTACTTGGACTGCAAGTTTGATGACAGTCTGGGCAATTTAGCAAGACCTTATTTCGAAATAGAAATTTTAAAAGACCTGGGAATGTAGTTCAACAAGACAACACTCACTGAGCAAGCATGAGACCCTTAGTTCAACTCCCAGCACTGAAAAAAAAAAAGGAGTTATGTAACTTTAAGAGTAAATAAATCCAGTATTATCATAATGATTATCTTCCTAAAGTATACTAACAGAAGAATAATATGGTTAGATTATCAAATAAGCAATAAAAGAAATGAAATTAATTCACTCATCACGTAAAGATGAAGTTGCTAGTATGTTCCAAGTGCTGGGTACCACAGAAACTATTCCTGGTTCCTACTTTTGAGGCTACAATATTATGGAGGAAAATGACATTGACTGATGCCACAAATAACTGATGATCATAGTGATAGGGCGGTGAGACATAATGACCTGAATAGTATCTCCAAGGAGACCTGTCTTCTTGAAACCTGTGAATTTGGCTTGATTTGAAAAACGAGTCTTTGACGATATAATTAAGTTAAGGATCAATAGATACAATCTTCCTGGATTATCGTGGTGAGTCCTAAATCTAAGGATAAATGTCCTTGGGAGAGAAAGGCAGAGAGAAATTCAAGACACAGAGAGTCAGAAAAACCACACCAAGAGGAGGCAAACACTGGAGTTAAAGAGGCAAACCCAAGGAACTCCTGGTGCCTCCTGTACTTCCTGTTCTACCTAGAATAGAGAATTCCTAGAAAGAGCAGCTGCAATATCATTTCCTATCCCCATGGGCTCGTGTCACCCTTAAAAATTGCTTTTGCTTGCCAACTATTTATTTGTTCATTTGTCCTGGGAATTGAACTCAGGGCCTTGACACTAAGCTACATTTCCATCCCTTTTTGAGACAGGATGTCACTAAATTGCTAACTTGCTCTGGCTGGGTTTGAGCTTGCTAACCTCCTGCCTCAGGCTTCCAGGAAGTGCTTGGCTTCCTAAACAAAAAGAGTTGGCCTGAGACCCTTGGGTTTGCATTCTCTCATGCCTTTCTCCCTGGGATTGTGAGGCATGAATTTTATAGATTTTGCCCCCCAGGTCGTTTTTCATGATCACTCAAAGGGCCATGGCCCAAAGAGATGGCACAGCCTTCTAACTCCACTACACTGTGGCTGTCAAAGTGTGACAAACATACCACTTGGAATCCAAGGCCTCCACCCAGATTTCTTCATCAGGCTCCATTGAGGAGGGATTTGGGAGATTTTCTCACTTGATTTTAAGCACTCACACTTGAGAACCATTGAATTAGCGCGTCAGTGACATCCCTTCTCACCTCTAAAGCACTTGACCTACATTGTGTCCTTGGGTCTGTTTCTGCCTATTGACTGCACTGCTGACTATCGAGGAAACAGAGAAAAATCTTATCCACTGCAAGGTATTTGTCTAACATTCTTTGAAATCCTGAGATCAGAGAGCCCAGATAAACCCTGTACTATTGTTTATCAACTCTTCAGCTGTGAAAGGCAGCCCTCAGAGTCTTCTCTCAGCGCTGAGCTAAACCTACCCAAGTGGGAAGGGCCTGGGAGCCACGGAGATTGCTGCTTTCCTTTCCTCTTGAACAGAGGCAGGTTAAAATGCTGTTTCAAGGGCTTCAAATAAATACCTTTTCTTTTTTTTTTTTTTTTTTGCTTTTTGAGACAGGGTCTCGCTTTGTAGTTCAGGCTGGCCCTGAGCTCACTATGGTGCCCAGGCAAGCCGCCGCGAACTCAGCAATCCTCTTATCTCTGCCTCCCGAGTGCTGGGATTACAGGCGTGAGCCACCACGTCCAGGCATTGTGGTATGCGGTGTTGATTGTTGGTGGGCGTGTCTCCACGCCCAGCATTATATGTGGTCACCAGGGATCGAACTCAGGACCTTGCGCTTGCGAGGCAGGCGCCGGAACCACTGAGCTAATCCTCTGGCCCCAAATAAATACCTTTTTCTTCTTCTTTGCAATATTCTAAATCAAATCTCCAGTCTGCTTTCAGGTCCACCTGAGCCTGGCATCACCTGAGCTGTTCAAATCTCCCAAGGCCTCAGAGCCATCTCGGAAGTCTGCACTCAGCAGGAAGGTGTCACTCAGAGGTGCGCGGTGCAAGCCGGGAGCGCTCAGTAACGTGACTGAGTGTTGCACAGGGCATAGTGTTACAGTTCCCTAAAGCTGGACTTTACTATTTTATTTTTAAAATAAGAACGATAAGACTCAGAAGTTAAGTGGGTGAAAATCACGTGACTGGTGATTGGCATCGGTGTCAGGTGTACATTAACAGGATCCTGAGGTGCTCTCCGGACCTCAGCTGCAATGCACTGCCCCCTAGCTCTCACTGGAAGAAGCACTGGCTTGCTTCTGCTCTGCCTGCAGGGCCTGGGAATGTGATCCATAAACATTTGACAAACAGATGATACCTCCCCTGAGTTTGGGCAAACTTCTCCTCTACAAGCTGACACCAACCTAGGCTCCCTGAAACCGTCTGCCTAGAGCACCCTCGCTCTGCCCCAGTATCTGATAGGGTATTATTTGCACTGGAAGCCCCTCACCGCCCCCAACTCCTTACCCACTATGCCAGCTGTTTTCCAGGGAGGGTGGTTGCAAAGAGTCAGTTTGCTGGACTGAATTTTCTTACAGGCCTTACAAATAAAGATCCGCTGTCTTCCCAAGGTCTGGCTTTTTTCACCATAAGGGTCTTTGTGATGGGCTGGGGCTATTCCTCTCCACCCCATTTAACCTTGGCTAACTGCACAGGTTTGAACCTGAAGTATTTTCCAAAAGTTTGTGTGTTAAAAGCTCGATTCCCCAGCCCTTTGTCCCACTAGGAGGTGGTGGTGGAACTATTAAGAAGTGGGGCGCACTTGGATGAAGTTAGCACACTGGGGACATGCCTTAAAGTGAGTATTGGCACCCTGGGCCCTTCCTGTCTCTCTGCCTCCCAGCTCCCATGCTGTGAACAGATTTCCTCCACTGTACTCCACACGCAGGCCCAAAGCAACACAGCCAACAACCATGGACTGAAGTCTATGAAACTGAGTCAAAATAAGCCTTCTCCTTTATTAAGCTGATTGTCTTGGGCATTTTGTCACAGTGATGGAAAGGTGATTAACAACCTGAGTGCTCTGTATCTAATCACATTCAGGGACTCACTTTCTGAGGAGACCCCCAGACTTCCACAGTCCCATGTTCTTTTCCTCCTTGTGATCCTGTCACACTTATTGCTGGTAATGCAAAGCATTAATCACACACACAGCTAGGGGCCCTCAGCAGAGGCAAGTTCAATATGTTCCCAGAAGGTGGGAAGCTCATGGAGCAGTGTGGGGAAAGCTGCCCTCAGAAGGGGCAAGATTTCAAGGGGACCCCTGCTTTGCCTGGCAGAACCCCAGGAGGCTGAACACTCACAAAGTCAGATGTCAGCTCAGGCTGTGAAAGCCCAAAACAGGGGGAAGTGTGAGGGTGACCTCTGAATTAGTTTCACTGCAGATGGCAAACTCCCAGCAAGTCATCTGTTATTCTAGGAATTAGTTAACTCTGGCCAGGTCAGTCTCCCCAGGATCAGCAGGCGCTGGAGCCTGAGCATCAGGGATTCATAAACCACCCAACAGCACCCCACACACAGAGAAAAAGAAGTATTGTTAGTACAGCATTTCCCCAACATTATAAACTAATATATTGAGGACAATGGCAATACACAACAAGCTTTGACTTTCTAATGGCTTCACGGTATTCCTCAGTTTGGATGTTTCTGGTTCACGGTAAGTTCCATGAAGAGACAATTTTGTCACTTTTGTCCACTGTTGTACCTCAGGGTGTAGAAGAGTGCTGGATGTGAAATAGATGCTCAAGGATATTTGTTCACTGAGTAAACAAATGGGCCCTAATGTCTTCAGCTTTATCTAACTTTTCCAACTGCTTTATCAACAGACATTCACATTGTTTTATTTATTTATTTAATTTTTGGTCTTACCAAGAATCCAACTCAGGGCCTTGTTCTTGCAAGGCGGACGCAGTGTCACTAAGCTAAATCCCTGGCCTGGATTGTTACCATTATTTAATTATTCATTAATGATATTGCATTATCATTATTGCTTTCATTATTTCAAACATTGCTTCAATAAATGTCCCTTTAAATAAATCTTTATCCATTTTAATTCATTGAGTTTATGGAGTAAAAGAAAATTCCAAATAATTGTGGCCTACCCAACTCTTTCTTCCTTGTTTTAGCATTCTGTGGCCAGTGCTCTACTGTACCCACACATCAATCCTATTAGTCACAGCTATTAGCCCTTTTTAACCAGTGAGCGAGCAAGACTCAGAGGGGTTTAGTAACTTGTCTGCAGTTAAAGAACAGCAGCATGCCTTGCTTCCCGTCTCCCGTGTACTCCTTCCTCGGAGCCCCTGCATACTCCCCTGCTCTGATCCAAGACTCATATTTCCTTCAAGATCCAGGCCTTGACTCTTTAAGGCTAGCAGTCTCATTGCTGGACCTTTAAAATCTGGAGTATTTGTTTGACATTTGAGTCTTTTATGTACAAGCACGTCTTTGCTTTCATGCTATGCTATAAGCTCCTTGAAGGCAGGGGCAGCGCCTCATCCAGAGCTGTCCACTCCTGTGTCAGTGAGCAGCAACTAATACTCATGGGGTGCCCGTGTCTTCAGGAAAACAGAGTTGTGTCTGGAGACATGGGAAAGGGTGACTAATATTACTGAAATATAATCTAGAAGGCTTGAGGGAACTCATTTCAGGACATATGTATTCATAGAAGCCCCAAAATGTTTGCTTCAGGGATATGAGTTGATTTCCTAAGAATCCCCAAGGAGACCAAGTAAGAGTGTCCAGGGCTTGGAAGTCTTCCTGCTGAGGCGGCTCTGGACTGGTTATGTTGGTTGTCAGGGGAGGGGAGAAGGGACTCTCGAGGGGCTCCGAAGACTGTACACAAAGAAGGGTGAGGAGCTGAGTGAAGCTGAATATTTACTGCCCCTGGAGGAGCAGCGAGTCTGGTCAGTAAACTTGAGCGAAGTTCCCTGGAAGGAGTGGACGGCTGTCTTACAGCACCCACTGGTGTCTCTTTCCATTTGAATCAGAAATTGTGACAGAGACCCGGAGAAATGGGCTGACCTGACTCTGCTTTGGAATGACTACCGTGGACAGGATTTCCGCGGCACGCCTGCCTGTGGAGTGCTCTGTTTGGTGCTTCCTGTCAGGCAGAGGAAAGTTTCTTCTGAGTTCAGGAAAGCGTCAAGCAGATGAGAGCTCATAAGGAGCTAAAGCCTAGAGCAGCCAGAAACTTCTTTCCGACTCCCTGGAGTTGAGAAATCACAAAGAAGGAGTAAAAGTCTCTTGCTACCCTTGAAGAAAACGAAAACATCCAAGAGCAGATTCTGTAGACAGTAATGTGGCGGAGTTCATAGGAAAACTATATTAACATGTGAAGTTATTGAAGTTCATCCTCAGCTGTTTTGGGAGCTACACACAGAAAAAACAGCCTGATATTATAAAAGCTAAAGTAATATCATTCCTAATATTCTGGGACAAAATAAAATAATATAATTTATAAACCTAGAGAGCTTTTATTTTTTGAAGGTTTCAGTACCAGAGCACTTGGTCAATCATCTTATTACTTTATCATGTTTCCTATAAAAATATTTCTCTTAATCTATTCAAAGCCCACTTCTCATGTATAAAAGTCTCAAGAATGTCCAAGTAAAAACGAAAGTGAATCTTGAAATGTAAAAGCCCCAAAGGGAAGAGTTTATAATACAGTTCCTGGGCTACACCTAATTCTGCTGCTGGGCTCTGGTGAGTCCCCCTCTGGAATCTTGGGACAGTGGTGCTGTCCCCGTCACACTGCTCCTGGAAGGGCAGCCACACATCTGGTGGCCACTGTTGCTCTCAGAGTATCCTGCTGTGGGCTCATCAAGTCCCTTTACGTGGTACAGTGAAGTTTTGCATTGTTAGCTCTTTGCTTTTCCAGGCGTTGTGCATTTCCAAAGTGGGTGTAACTTGAAACCAACTTATACCCTGGATACTGTGGTTTGGACCGTGGTTGGCTGCCACAGGTTTTGCAGAGGAGGCTTGGTCTCCGTGGTTGCGCTCTTGGGAGTTGGTAGGATCTTTAGGGGATGTAGGGCCTAGGCAGAGGCCTGTAGTCTTTAGGGGTGTGCGTTGGGTAATTACAGGACCTTGGTTTCTTTCCTTTCACTTCCCAGTCATGAGGAAAATGTTTTTCTCTACCACACGCACCTGCAATGGTAAGCTGCCTCAGCACAGGCCCACAGCAGTGGAGACTCAGTCATGGTCTAGAACCTCTGAAACTGTGAGCTACACACTGACTGTCTCAAATATTGCTGTGTTGATAGGAAACTAACACATCATTAAAGTGATAGTTTCTTGTAAGGATTCCAACTAGTCAACCACTATGCTCTTTTACTGCTGAGACCAAAGCTGCATGAGGGAATGCTGGCCTGGAAACCAAGTGTTAGCCAGCATACTGCTAAATGGCCTCCCCAATTGTCTCAGAATGAGGAAACAGCCGAAGTTATTCCTAAGAAATCATCCCATTAACAATTCCATGAATCTGCGAGAATTATTTAGTATTAATAATTAGAACTAAATTGCTTTTAAGTTTTAATGGTCTTTTTTCATGGCCATATTACATCTCTTCTCTCCAAAACCGTAACTTTCACGTTTATGATGTCTTTCAAGACAACCAAACATGACCCTAGGCCCAGAAGCCTGTGGTACGAAGCCAGTGAAGCCATGACAGGGTCGGTTTTGAGCAGTGGGGCTGTCCAGACCCTTCAAGCTCCTCTTGCGATGTCAAGCTGAATGAAGCCTTTAAAATACCTGATTCTGGGCTGGGAATGTAGCTCAGCAGTGCCTTGGCTGTCTCACAAACTCGAGGTCCTGAGTTCAATCCCCACTATCACACACACACAAAAAAAAACAAAAAACAAAAAAACCCCAGCCAGGTGTGGTGGCTCACACCTGTAATCCCAGCACTTGGGAGGCAGGGGCAGGAGGATTGCTGAGTTTGAGGTTTGCCTGGCTACATAGTGAGCTCAGAGCCAGCCTGAACTACAAAGTAAGACCCTGTCTCAAACAAACAAAGAAAAAAACAACAACCAAACAAACAAACAACCAAAAAAACCATGGGCCAGGGCTTTAGCTCAGTGGTTCCAGTGCCTGCCTCACAAGAGAGAGGTTGTAAATTCGAAACTTGATACCAAAAAATTTTTTAAAATCCTGATACCACTCACTTGCTTGCTGAAAAATGCCATCAGACTGTTTTTCTCCCACAATAATGAACAAACCCATGACCATGGAGGTAAAACTACTTTTTTTTTCTACTATTCTTTTCTTGCCCTGTCTTCTATTTGTAGTTTTAGATGGAAGAGATAAAAGGAGCATTCTCATTCTTTTATGCTCTAGCATGGCAAAATAAATAAATGTGAACAGATATTCCCCACTCTCCTCTTTCTGTATCAAACCCCAGTGGAATCAATTTCACCACACCAAATCCCACTGAACTCAGTGGAGTAAGCTCCTGAGTTCAATTCCTTGGGACTCGGCATTGTAAAAATAATTGGATTGCATTGCACTCTAACACTCCTTTCAGGAAACAGAGAAAATGTGCTTGGCTCTTAGGTGGGGGCGACAGCTCCTCTAAGGGTTGGTGGGTTTTGCCTTGCGTTTTCTGTATTGTCTTGTCAAGAGAAGCTATTATCAAGTCCCAAATGAGCCTGGCAGTACTACCCTCAATGAGGTGTTTAAAACTGCCTTCCCTGGTGAGAGTAAAAACACTTCTTTTGTCCCCATCTTTAAAATTAACTGCATAGTATTACCACTATCAATGAGGTGTTTAACATCAAAATTGCCTTCCCTGGTGAGAAGAAAAACACTTACGTTGTTTTCTTCTTTAAAATTAATTGAGGTTTTTAAAAATGCATCCTTATTCAACCAATAGTCACATAGAAGGCAAAAAGAGGAGATGGGATTTTAAAGTGCTGTCTTTGGTAGCCCATCAGCACATTTTTCCTGTTTAGACCATGGGCTGAACCCTCTTCTCTTTGTTTCACCCCCACCTCCACCCTATTACCTTTTGTAACTGTGGCCTCATCTGGGTAGCCCGTGGTGGGGAGCTAATAGGTATTTACTAGAATAAAAGAATGAACTCTACCAACTCCAATATTCTTCATTAGACTGCAAGTTTTCCTCACATCTCTTCACTTGTTCTGTGAGGTTAAAGAAATTGCTTATTAAACATTAAAATTAGCCTCCAGTATGAGTACCTGAAGGGGCCTTGGTTGGTACAGCTAATGATCCCATTTTCCTCAGGGGGTTCCAGAGGCACCTCTAAGTTTTTTTTTGTTTTTTTTTTTTTTTTTGAGACAGGGTCTCGCTTTGTAGTTCAGGCTGGCCCTGAGCTCACTATGTAGCCCAGGCAAGCCTCGAACTCAGCAATCCTCTTGTCTCTGCCTCCCAAGTGCTGGGATGACAGGGGCGAGCCACCATGCCCTGCACTGTGGTATGTGGTGCTGATTGCTGGTTGATTGTTGGTGGGCGTGAGTCACC